>QNQO01002838.1:0-89374 GCA_003290165.1 Berberis thunbergii
CTGAAACTGCGCGAGCTGCGCGTCGATCCATGGCAACTGATCAACGGGAGTAGCAATGCGCAAACAAGCAACATGAGCAGAGAGCAGTTGCTCATACAAAGGATGAGCCAATATATCAGCCTTGTGCGTAGCCGTCTGACTTCTCCCTCTCTCTTTCCTTCTCCTTCTCCTTCTCTCTTTCCCTCTCCTTTAAATTTTAGGGTTTGAAGCAAATTAAGGGTTGAAAATTGGGGGAGAAGGAGCGGGAACGCAAAGCGGGAAGAATTTTTTTTTTCGCAAAATTTCGCCCGCGACAAATAGACTTACTGCTCCACACGCCCACGTGCAACACACGTGCACTTTTGCAACGGTTTTAAGCCGTTGGGAACAATACCCACGGTTTTAGCCGTGGCTAACATATCAACGGTTTAGAACCGTGGCCAAGCCTTTTTTAGCCACGGTTTTTAGCCGTTGGGCACTATAGCCACGGTTTTTAGCTGTGGCAAACACACCAACGGCTTAGAACCGTGGCCACCCCTGTGTAGCTAATCAGGCATTTTGGTGTAGTGAATGCACACTATCAATCATCAAGTTCCACATGATTTTTACACCATACGAAGAAATCACCAACGTCCAAATCCCCCATCATGTCTCCTTTTGGATCACTGTTGTAAAGTTTCACCTCAGTCATATATTTGAAGCATAAGGAAAGTCTGATCTCTGTTGCAGGGTTCAATGATCCATGGCAATCGCAAGAGAATCAATGGATAGGATCTACAACCTCTATTGCTATCGCAGTGACATTCTTATGCCAATCACAAACTTTGTAAGTCCTTGACACTGAAGGAACAAGATTGCTTGGAGAAGGAAACCTAGCAACACATTGAGAAGATGGTGGTAATGGAGATGGAGGTAATGGATTTTCTGGTTGCCTTATCGATTGTGCACGGGATGAAGGTGTATCTTCAGTTCTTTGTGTCCCTCCTTGTGTTCCCTCACTTGTTGATGGTCTCACATAAGTTACAGTTTCAAGTCTCTCTCGTATCCAACAAACATTTTTTTTCCAATCTATCATATTGTCGCTAAATTTTTTTACTTCCAATGTTTTATCCAAAAGCAATGAACGAGTGGGAAGTGAAGCATCATACTTCCTTTTAGAGACGGTGGTTCCAACACAACGAACACGTCCCCTTTCTTCTTGGCCAAACACTTGGCTTAGAGGATCATTATCAATAGTGAGGTCAGTGGTACCCTGGGTTGAAGATTCTTGCAAGGCGACTTTTTTTGCTTTAACTTGTTCCTTTAAAAGGCAGGACACAAATAATATTCAAACAACTACAAAGTAAATTAAGAATTGTGTATAAAAGACATCATTGGGCACATACCATATATAGTTCAGCACCATGCGTTTTTCCATCCTTTCCCGTGTGACAAGCAATCCATATATCAGTGCGTGTGACTGGTTCCCTATCAGGGTTCTTCTCAACCTATATACTTGAAAGATTAGTCTCAGCCTATATAGTTAAATGGTATTATTGTATTAGTAGCTAGAAACTCGATTACCATTTCATACACCCCCCCCCCCCCCCCCCCCCATACATACTTTGAAGCCTTTTTATTTTTGGCATTTTGGGCTCTAATTGCCTTCGCTTCAGGGGTGCTCTCATAGCAAACAAACTCCTTCCAATCCTCCTCTCTTATACCATTTGGAACATGCTTTTCTTGTTCCTCAATGGTAGGATACTTATCCAAATAGTCCTTCCTAAGATCTGCCTTGAATCTTCTGAAATATTCAGGCATTTTCAAATGCACAATCCTTTTCACATAATTTGGGATGTCGTATTCACGCTGCAAATAAGCCATTAAGATATAAATTGACAATAAAATAAGACATTATGAAAATCAATGATGTAAAATCTCACCTTGAGGCCATTCCACACATCCTCTTTGTAGTTGTCAGTAACATGGTGTCAACCCTTGAATTTGATGAGCACAAGGGTTTCAACAAGCTTTCCAATGTGTTTATTGAAATTTCTAGCACCAGGTCCAACTGCTAAACCATGGACATTGAACTGTATGGTCTTTTTAACTTCACTGTCATCATTTGTAGATGTAGTGACATCATTGGTGGAGAGATTGACGTGAGTACTACCCATTTCTATCAATGACATTATAGATATTAACCATTATCAAACAAAAAGAAATAAGAAACAACTATATACACTACATTTATACATAGTTTCCTTCAACAACATATCACCACAAATACATTTTTATAAAGCATTGGAAAATCTAATATGAATACTTAGCTACAAAGCTTCCCTTTCCCAACTCAAAAGTCAAAATAAGAAACAAAGACAAAATAATTGGTCTCAACCAAAGAAGATGACTAAAATAGCATTGTATAATTCTTAAAATAGTTCAAGAGAACGGTGCTGATACTAGGTTACCACTAGTATAACAAGGTGTTCATCCAAGAATTGTTCTTAGAATTGTTTTGAGAAAACAAATAAAAATAAAGAAATGCTTTTGTTGACACTACCTCCATCTTTCCAATCAGTTTCAGATCATCTGATACCAAATTTGCACCCAAGACTACTAGGTTTCAGAAAGCAAACTAAGCTTACAGTCTAGAACAAATAGTTGAACACAGGAGAAAGAACATACAGAAATAGTAAAACACACAAATAAAAATAGACAAGAATAATAATAATAATTTGAAGATAATTCTTTGAACAGTTCAAGAGAACGGTACCGATACTAGGTTATCGCTAATATAACGAGGTGTTCATCCAAGAATTGTTCTGAGAAAACAAATAGAAATAAAGAAATGTTTTTATTGACACTACCTCCATCTTTCCAATCAGTTTCAGTTCATCTGATACCAATTTTGCACCCATGACTACTAGGTTTCAAAAAGCAAACTAAACTTACAGTCTAAAACAGATAGTTGAACACAGGAGAAAGAACATACATAAATAGTAAAACACACAAATAAAAATTGACAAGAATAACAATAATCATTTGAATATAATTCTTTGAACAGTTCAAGAGAACGGTGCCGATACTAGGTTACCGCTAGTATAACGAGGTGTTCATCCAAGAATTGTTTTGAGAAAACAAATAGAAATAAAGATATGCTTTTATTAACACTACCTCCATCTTTCCAATTAATTTCAGTTCATCAGAGATTTAATATCCTGAGGAGTCCAGCTGTGTAATTGCAATTTTTGTTCCTTGAAGATTGCGTGAGATTGATTCGACAAGTTAGGTTTCAATATTACAGGGTAATGTTCAAAGGGTTACATGCTTCATAGCTTAATTTTTTCTAGGATTTAAGTTTAATGTAAAGTTGCTTACTATTTTAGCAGACCAATCTCAAGGGAGTTTTTGAAAAACAGAAAAATTGTCATGTATAAGGTCTACTATACAGTCCATACTAGATATATGCTCAAGTAAAAGAAGGCCACCCAAAATAATAATGATAATAATAATATTAGTAATAACAATAATAAGAATTCAACATAAAATAAGAATTCTCAGCCTCATTAAATGTGTTTATGAAGTATGAACTTAAACAAATTATTCTTCAATCATACCTCAATAAAAGATAAGTTGATAATTCAACATATACCATATCCTCTTCGAGTTTCTGACGGATCTTCTCCCTTGCTTTTCTCTCTTCCTCCTTCTCTGCTTTCCGCAAGGCAATTATCCTACAATAGGAAAATGAATCTATTTTAGTTTTAGGGGGCAAACAAATAAATTGCACAGAAATGGGTGAAGTGAAACAAGATAATGGTGAAGATTGAAGACAATAAAACATTTTCCAACCAAAAAGATTTTTCGTATCAAGACAAACCGTTTTCTTTCTTTATCTTCCTCAATCCGCTTTGCTTCAAGAAGTTCCTTACCTATACGAATTCTCTCCTACAAATAACGGTACTATTAGGTTAGACATTATTAATGTCTGACCAAAAATATCAACAAAATCAACAGAACGCAAAACTCTTTCAAATTTTGTCCAAAATATGTCCTAGAACTATGCATCAACCAAGTTGAAATCCTAAATAGGGAAAATCAAAAAAGGGAAAAGTCTAATACATCTTAAATAGTCAGTAGGTTATAGTGATTACTCAAAAGCATTAGCTGTAAAGCCATTAACCTACTAATATTTACATCCTCTTCCATTATGTTTGCTTTTTTTTTTTTCAATAATTTTTCAAATGGCCTTATATAATATACATCAAGTAACTACATTAAAGTTGGCCATAGATCAATAGAGCTTATATAAACAAACCTAATGAATGAGTGAGACAATCAAACTTGGGAAGTCGACTTACAATGTGAAAAAGAAAGTGCAAGTAAGAAGAGAAAATGTCAATATATTCCGTCAGATGCATTAAATCCATAACTATGCAACTTCCCAATCCCATAATAAAATTTTGAATCAGAAAGAAAAAGACAAGTCATTGGTGAACCATAAAATGTCAATGCTCGGAACACCAACAATTAAAGCCATTTTTATATTAAAAACACACTTCGTTTTGTTACTATCCAAATGATCGACCCAAAAAAAAAAAAAAACTCGCAGATCACTAGTGTGTATTACTTTCACTAGTGTATCTCAATTTCTATCACTAGTGTGTATTACTTTCAAATAGTTTGTTTGAGAAGAGCAGCTCAGCCGTAGCTATTCAAATTTCTATCAGGAAATATTAAGCAGATCGAAACTAAACAGATTCAACAAATTTCTGTGTGTTTGTTTGATGAACTATTAAGCAGGAAACTAAACAGATTCACTTCTTCTTCTTTCTCTTCACACTCTCCTCTGCTCCTCTCTCTCACTCTGATTTTCTAACAAACCCTAAAATGAAAGCATCAACAAACTTTTCTCAAACAATCAACATAATCATGCATCAACAAAAGGCTAAAACATTACTTCAATCTAACATGTTTTGGAAAAATTCAAAAAACATAAAAATAAAATAAAACATTCAAGATTCATTACCAGACCAAGCCGTTCCCCGACCTGAAAGATCCTCCACTGATTGATTATGGTTCACTCCTTCTTTCTCTTCACACTCTCCTCTGCTCCTCTCTCTCACTCTGATTTTCTAACAAACCCTAAAACGAAGGAATGGAAGGTTCGCCAAAACGTGAAAGTCTTCTCCACAATCTGATTTGAATCGAAAATGGAGCTCCTCGATCTCTCCTCTGCGCAAATTTTTTTCGCCAAAGCGCAAAACTGCTCTCCTCTCCACTGTAACTGCTCTCCTCTCCACTGTCTGTTTTTTCCCAATTTTTTTCGCCAAAGCGCGAAACTTCTCCATCCAAAGTGCGAAACTATTTTCGCCAAAGCGCGAAACTATACGTGAAAAGCTTATAGCCACGGTTTTAAACCGTTGGCAGTTAGCCATGGTTTTTGGCCATGGCAACCCTTTTGGTGTGGTCAGCCACGATTTTTAGCCGTAGCAAATAAACCAACGGTTTAGAGCCATGGCCATCTCCCTGTAGCTAAACAGGCCTTTTGGTGTAGTGTCAGTTTGTTTGATACCAATGTTTCAGTATTGTAGAATCTGCTTTGTGAAAATTTGTCTTCCGAATTCATTTAATAGAGAAAGCTCGTTTGTTTGTCTGACAAATTTTCTTGAGTTTACTCATTACTCGTTAAATACCCTTAAAATCCAGCCCCAATTAAACTCTCATATGCTCATATTAATTGGATTTTTTTCATGTGTTATTACGAAAACACTTGATTCAAAATTCAAAATTGATACATTGTACGTAACAACAATTTGGGAGAATTATGGTGGAAGTGAAACCTCATTCGGTTGGAGATGGAATTTATTCAAGTGAGTTTGTGTTTGACGAATGACAATTATATTCATGATCAAAATAGATAGCCATTAATGGATTTCTCCTTGCATCCAGATTGTTTTGGGGCAGTTGGATTTTGCCAGGTTTGAGTCTGAAACACATTTAGTGTATTTCATTCAAGTGATTTCTGTGAAACTTAATTATTAGAATATCTTTTGTTGTATAAATAAGGATGTAGTGGATTTACTGAGTTGTTTGGACTTTGGATAGCTACTAAAAGCTTAATGATACTTAAAGCTTAGCTAAATGTGATATTCGGTTCTTCTTCCAAAGATTATTAATAGTATTGAAGTGTTTTTTACATGCAATTTGTAAAAGAATAGTTGTCATCAGGTTAGCACGGGCACAATTTCAGTGTTATGTTCTTCATCAAATTTTCCTTGACTACAATGCAATCAGCATGGTTTTTTTTTTTTTTTTTTGCGACAGAATCAGCATGGTTAATTCTTTGTTTCACTGCTTTTTGGGGTAGAATATAGCACTGTGGTTTGTGAGGATTCCATGTTGTTGCTGCTGCGCTTTGCGAAAGCGTAACAGATTGTGCAACATAATTGATAGTTGTAATAAACAGTAATAAATCCAAAGTATAAACACACTACAAAAAAAGTCAATTCAGCAACGGCTAAAAACTGTGGTTAATTATAAAAAAAACCATAGCTAAAATGAATCAGCAACAGCTCAACAACCGTAGCTATTTCAATCGTCGCTATTTGAATCAGCAACGGTAAACTATCCCGTACCTACTTCACCACGGCTAAAAACCGTCGCTAAGTCGAAAAATTCTGTCGCTAAACCTATTTAAAATTTTGGTTAAGGCAGTCGCAAAATGAAAAATAACGACGATATTTGCCGTGGCTAGTTGCAAATTCAATTGACAAAACAGCCACGTATTTGCCGTCACTAAGTTACAAATCCAATTGACAAAACATGATGAAATATAGGGGTTTCCCTCATCTTATCCAATCGATGGAGTGTGAAGAAAAAATTGTGAATTTTGGTTTCTTGGAGAAATTTGAGGGATTTAACCTCTATCTCTAACTCTAAAAGTAGAGTTTGGATTTGATATGTATATGATTTGAAGGATGAAGTCCTGGTTGAAGTAAAAAGTGAGAATAGATAGGCAAATAAAAAAACTAATTGAGGGACAAATATTTAAAAAAAAAAAAATCTCAAAAGTTAGTGGGGGCACTTGCCCCCACGTGAATCCGTGCCTGCTTGGGGCTCAAAACCTTCGTCTCCTCCTCCAAACCTTCATGCATTCATTGGCATTAATTGGCAAGGATTAAGGCTAACTCCTAAGGGGGTGCTCCAACTTGAAGGGCCACGTCAACATTCTACCAGGCACAGACCAGACAGTGAATACCAGGCAACATAGAATTTTTTATCCCAATTTGATGGGGCAGAGATAATGAGTGAGTTTATGAAGAAAACCCTTCTAGGGAGCGAGGAAAAGGGAGCGCTGTACCCGTCCTTCGCTCCCTAGAATTTTCATATTAAGAAACAAGCAGTGGTAGAATAGTCATGATGAGTCAGTCTAAATGGCGAGGAAACCAGCGAGGGAGGGGGGCAACCCTCCATTCCCTCGAGATACATGCAGTAGATGGAAGACACACATCCCGAAGGAAATAAAGGGTTGCCCCTCCCTCCCTCGCCATTTCTCCCTCGCCATTTAGAATTTCTGTAGCCATGATTGATGTCCAATTAAGTAGGTTGAGCCTCTTGGGTTGGATCCAATTAAATCAAAGATAAAATAATTTATCTTCCTTTTTCTTCTCTAGTTATCAATCATGAAGTGAACCTCTGATTTCTCCTTCCAGTTCCATTTCTCACTCTCTAAAGATAGGCGTAACTGCAGGTGCCGCTGGTTGCGCACTACCCACAACTACCACAGGCCGCTGCACATCCTCATGGGGTCGTCAGATCCACAAGACCTTCAACAACCTCAAAATCGCAATCCTTTGTGGCTTCGTCTTTGTTATAGTCCTCAATTTCAATATTTTTTTTCTTTTTTTTGTTCTGTTAAATGGACCTAAATGAGAATATTGGGTTATTAATGTGGATGTACACCCTCAACATATCACTACAAAATATGGTTTTTTAGCATTATTGTATTTAAAATGAGCCATTCTAGGGGGCGAGGGAGGCACAAGGTCCCCTCCCCTAGAATCAAGGATTTAAAATGGATGGGGATAAAAAAGGATTGAATTTGTCTAGACTGTCAGACTTTAAAACCATTTTTGAGTCAGATTTTGGCATTTTTACATTATTACCCCATTTTTTTAAAATACAATTACAAACATTATCTATAAAAATGGTAAAAGTGTAAAAATATGATAAAAAAATGACTATAAAACCTGACTACCTAGAATTTGAAAAAAATATTAAATCAGATTCCATGAAAATCATCACTACATGGGTTTGAAAGGTGTGGGGGTGGAAAAGCATATAGAGAGAGCGGTTCTATTGCTTTTGTTTTTCCTAAATTTGATTTCTTTTATAATGGTAAAGTGGGGAGTCCAATGAAGTTGTGTTTGAAAAGAGAAGTACAATAAAGGAGATGCTGTTCACACACCAAAGACTGAAATTTTACAAATACTGATTTTGAAGAGCTTTGCTACAGAGCGAGGGAGGGAGCGAGGGAAAAGGGGCGAGGGATGGGTGGTAACCACCCATCCGCCTCGAGATAAACGCATCGGATTGGAGATACGTGATGGCTCTTATCTCGAGGCGGATGAGTGGCTACCACCCCATCCCTCGCTCCCTCCCTCGTTCCCTCCCTCGACCCCTAGAATTTTTCGATTTTGAACCAAAGGATTCAAATTTTTTAGATGCTCAGTAATGATAGAGGTAATTAATTCAGCGGAAAGGACTCATTTTTCTGTTCGAAAATATTCCTAAAACTATGTTATAATCAGTGTTTATAACAAACATGCTATGTGGAATACACTAACTAGGGTTTTTGGAAGAAAACAAATTGTTTAACATATATTGACAAATATCCTGATGAACATGTCAAAATATATCTGTGATATTGATTGATGATATTGTCACCTGATTTGATTTAGAGTAGCTGAATATTTTGGCCCTGTTTACAATTTATAACTGATTTTTTTTTCTTTTTTTAACCCTCCCTGCCCATGCCATAGGTTGGGTTCGAATTTATGGCGTGTGATACCATCCGTCACACCTCTATCAGATGTGGCAATATTTTGAAGTTTGGCAAATGTTTTTTACTTTCATATTTACAATCTAAATCAATAGGTCGATGACAGTGAAAAGAGGTGTATTTGTCCTTTAATGAAATCACCATTATAATTGTGAACCATTTTGCGTTCTCACATATAATCTATTTACAAACAAAACCAGCTTAAAATTTTTCATTTTGCCCTTTCACATTTTATAGTTTTAATAATCTCCTTCACATTTCATTATTTTTATAATAAAAAACGTGTCTCAAACATGGTTGAAGTATACTTAAACCCCTAATATAATTTCTTTGAAGTCCTAACTATCTATTAATTTCTTTGAAGCCCTAATTATTTGTAAATTATACATAGACCCTTATATCTAACCTTTGGATTTTCTATTTGGCTCTCCACATTTCATACCTTTTACAATTATAACTAATACTCTAACATTATTTATTTGACCCCGTATGGTTTGGATGTCTCATGTCTAGCAAAATTGGCATGTGTAAATTTTTTTTTATCTAATGTCCAAAAATTAGTATAATATTTTGTTAGCCAACTTAAAATTTTTAGCTACATCGCCCAAAATTTTAATTTGTACTTATGATTTTTTTTAAATAAAATCAATATTGAATATATATGCGCGCATTGACCCCTAGTGAGCTTAATGAACTTGCAATTATCACATGGTATATGGTGGAACAAAATCGCATTATTAATTGATTAATTAAACATCGTTTCCATGTGGTTATCCTTATACCATCTAATGAACTCATCCCATGTCATTGGGGACGCTCAATTGGGGCTTCCTGGATCAGAGACACGAGCTTTATTGGCAGGAAAATTAGGAGTGGCTTCGCCCCAGCCAGCTCACGGCCCCAAACAGAATGAGCTCATCACCAGTCCAAGCCCTGCGTCAGAGCACGGTCTCAGCCAGACCACGGCTCTGGACACTCCTCGGGTCCAGCCTGATCACGGACCCAGCCCGTCCTTGACTCGAGCAGGACAACAGTCAGACCTCAGCCCACGTTCGAGCACGGCCTGCCCACGGCCTCCCAGTCCACGACCCCAGGCCACAACCAGTCCTCGGCCCCAGGCCACGGCCAGTCCACGGCCCCAGCCTCTTCATGGCCCCAACCCAGGGGACACGATACCTCAGACAGCACGCGACTTGCTCGCCGTTGGTGACTCTTTAGTGATGCAAACAAAATCGAGTGAAAAGATACAGGAAGTAGAGGCTGCCCCGGTGAAGCCGACAGTGATGGAACGTTTGGCAGAGGTTTTGGCCAAGCGCGCTCAATCCGCGGTAACTGGTACTTTTTCAGTGCCTGCGGCAGCAAGGAATGACAAGGACGGGAGCTTGTTTGATGTCGTCGTCCAGCTGTTTGAGGAGAACCGTGCTTTGCGACTAAAGAAACAATCTATGACCACTAATACACTTGATAGCGCCACAGATGATAGTGACGAGGCTGCGTCGGAATCGGAGTTGGGGCCGGAATCACATGCTATTAATGATATAAATTTGGGAGCGCACTCCGATAAGGATCTACAGCACAAAGTCAAACCGGCGGCCCTTCCGGGCAACCGCCGTAAGACTAAGAGGGGTAAATCTTCCTCCCGCGCTTAAGATGATGGAAAATTTTATGTTTTGGAATGCTTGTGGGATTGGTAATAAGGTCACGAGGAGGAGGTTAAAAAATATGGTATTGGCTCATAGATTTCATTGCCAGCATTGGTGCTATGTTGGCTTTATGTATTTTGGTTTCGGTTGCGGCCCAATTTTTGTTTTGGTTATATTACGGGTCAACTCATGTACCCCCGTATTGATTGTAACTCAATTTTCTTGACAAGTAATAAAGGTCTGGCATTCCAGAGGTGCCCCTCCACACTGGAGGTTTAATAAAAAAAAAAATAATAAATAAAAAATAAAAAAACTCATCCCATGTATCTGCTGGACAAATTTTACGATAATTCAAAAATTGAAACAATTGCAATTCCAACAGATCGAAGAACTAAACTTCATATCATTAAACAGAACAATAAAAACTTGTTTAATTATTTATCCCTTGACAGACAATCTGATTTATATATATGGGCAGCACACAAGCTGATCGATGCCCATGCAAGCTTGAGGAACAAGGAATGCAAAAATCTTCAACATTTTAAGTCCACCTTGAGAGCCACCTGATTTGAATATGAAATTGAGAGGATGATCAATCAATCATGACCTCATCACCATTGCTAAATTATTGAAATGGTGGGTCATGATACTTGGAATTAGAGGAATATGAATAAATTATAATATCTTCCATTGAATTTATAAGATGACAGAGTACAACATAATAACATTTCATAACAATAAGAAAAAAGGTCTCTTGGGTGGAATCGTTGAATTTTATTCCTCCGCCACCAATCTATATTTTTTACGTTTGAACACAATCATACACATAGATGTTCCTTCAATTGGTTGAAGAAACAACGATATATTGATTAATCAAATAACACCTACAACTTTTAATTATTGGAACAAACTTAATTTGAACCGTTTAGAACAGTCTAATTCCTAAGGTTCCGCAGTTTAACAACTACAGCTTTCAACTATTAAACCTCAACCATTTTTCAACATCGGCCATTAGCATAGGAAAACACAACACATCATTGAAAATGGAGAGATTGTGAATCTGAGTGGAGATGTTGGATTTGAAAGAGTTTTATTATTTATACCTCTCACTTACAAATACTTTAAAATTCATTAATTTGAAAAATCTATCATTTTAATGTCCTATCGTTTTGATGGATTTTATAACAATCTTTCACAATCTCTATTGAATACTCCTGAATTCAGACATATTTTTTAAATCTTTAATTAAATATCCCTGAATTTTAAAATCCTTATAATTAAATATACTCTCGTTAGTTAAATTTGTGGCCTACCACGTATTTTCTTATTCATATAGAAATAGACTGACATGACCAAGTATTTTTTATTCAAATAGGTTTCTATAAGTTTCTTTTGGTGAAGCATTAATTTATTTAATTTTAATGTATTTATTTCTTTTCAAGCTAAAATGCATATAACCAGTTTCATTTCATATAATAGTAAAGCGAATCCTCCATCCTTATACACAAATTTCAATCTGAATTCAAAACAAAATAAAACAATGGCCGAGGAAGTTGTGAGCTTTGCTATCCAAACACTCGCATCATTGATCTAGTTTTTATAATTCATATTTTGAAAGGCCCATTAAATTAATATTGTACAATTCAGGAACCAGTATCAATGGACTGAATAGCCGTAATACCTAGAACAAGGTTTAATGGATGATCGGAATATATCTTGATTGATCTTAATCCATGGCCGACAATTTCTTTTTATTTATGCATCACTACACTAAATTGGCATTTTTGTAACAATCCAAAAAATAGTAACACTTTTGAGCTATAACAATTCACAAAAGCAATTTTACACATTTTCACAAATAAATTGATTCAATAATTGTATCACCATAAATAGTATGGGCTTACAAGTGATGCTATTCATGGTGATCTAATTTATTGTATAATTATTTTGTATAGCTATTTTTCATTTTGTTGACTAAATTTAGTTTTGACTTGAAATTGTTTGGTGGATTATAATAGCTCAAAAATATTAGTGTTTTTTAAGTTGTTACAAATATACTAATTTGGTGTAGTGCATGCTTAATGTTATTAAATTGATGTACATAAACCTTACAAAAATTGATGTATATAGAATGACATGACCAAGTATTTTTTATTCAGCAATTTGAAAGGTTAATCAAATAGTTTCTATACTTTTCTTTTGGTGAATCATTATTTTACTTGAAATTTTCAGACTCTAGTAGATATATTATCTTTCTTAACTTTAATGTATTTATTTCTTATCAGGCTAAAATCCTTATTTAATATGACATAAAACGTAGTTCATGATTAATTAATCCATATAACCCATTCTGTATTTGTCTTACCTTACAATAATTTAGTATATATAGAACAAAATTCAAGACCAAGTCTTTTTCTCCTAGTTCATCAGTTTATTATTTTCTCCTCCTGTTAGGTGGCCATGGATTCAGACTGGTGGTGGATACGGGATGGGATGGACATCATTTCCATCTCATCACATTTGTTTGGAATTGGAATGGAATGGGATGGGATAAACTTCGTCTCATCCCAAACGGATTCGGAACATGACGGGATGAGCATGTACTAAATTTTGAAATGAAAATTTAACATATAAAATTGAAAATTTTGGATTTACCAAACACACAACTCTAAGAACAACTATATAACTTTAAACTATTGATTATTATTTCTCCATTTCATTAACTTTTACTCTTTTTTTTAGAACCACTATCAAAGATAGTCATTGTTTTTGGTACATTGCTAACGAAAATGATCAATGGGTTTATCATTTAAAAACTACGAGAAACACACATTGCTGTTGTTAAGAGTTGGGAAGAGGAAAAAAAAAGGAAGATGGTTTGAATTAGATTCATTATCTAGGTGAGTCGCATGGAAGCTTGTGAGAATAAATAATCATGTGAATAAATAAAGCAACAAATAAAAGGTATGTCAACAAATATTTTCATAGTTTCATACTACATATTTCATATTAAATATTAAAAAATCGGTACCGGACGGAATGGGATAGGCGAGATTGAAAATCTTCATTCGATCTCATCCCACTCTAGATCGAGATATGATTGATCAATCCCAATCAGACCCAAAAAAATCGAAACAAGACGGAATCTGAATCGCGGGATGGGACGCCCACCCCTAATTCAGACTCAACTGCTTTGTTTGGATCTAGTTTTTCTAATTCATATTTTGAAAGGCACATTAAATAATTTTTACAATTTGGCAACCAGTAGCAATGAATAGAATAGCCATAATAGCTAGGACAAGGTTAAAAGAATGATTGGGATATATCATGATTGATGTACCTAAACCCTTTAAAAATTTTCAGACTCTAGTAGAGATTTTAATTTTTCTTAATTTTAATGTGTTTATTTCTTTTCAAGCTAAAATTCTTATTACATATGTCATAAAACATAGTTATTAACTTCATGAACTATTACATAATATTTAAATAATTTGAAGGAACTAACTTGAGTCAATTGCTTAGTATTCAATGATTTTTTGAAAAATCAATCTTCAACAAAACCTTCTGAAACGCCGTCAAAGAGAGACTAGGGTTTCTTTCTATTAGCCTATAACTCAATTATGTGTTTACTGTTTTATATGAAGAGAGAAGATCTAGTTTCCTGTCCACCAATTGTAGCTCAGTTGGTCGGACATCCGCTCTCCTTGTGAGAGGTCTCGGGTTCGAGACTCACCAGTTAGGATTTTGTGAGTTTTCGCCCGATTATTAGGAGCACATTTGCTCCATCGTTGATAAGCCTTCGAATATTGAATGCAACTGCTTCGATGGACTAGACCGGAGCGAAGCGAAAGCGAGTCTTCATCCAAGGTGGGGGCGATGGACCGAAGCGAAAGCAAGTCTCTATGCGGGATGAAGGCGACAAGGATATTAAGTGGCAACAATATTGTAGCTTTCGGGCCTGATTTGATTGACCCTATAGGGTCAGTCATGTAGCCTTTGGACATGGATTAATAAATAAAAAGAGTCAATGACCCAAATTTAAAAAAAAAAAAAAAGACCTTGTTTCCTAATTTGATTACTCAATCTTAGCAATCCATCATAGTTGAGATTGAGTAGGAAACGAATTTCATTTAAAAGCACAACTTGACTATTCAGTAATTTCTATTAAATCGATATTCCTATTATTGACCATTTAATATCTGATGAGACATTGAATAGTCACTTGATCACAGTTGTACACGAGGAATGTGCCAACCCTAATACGAGAAAGGCTTCAGCAGTGTCCTAAGACAACCCATTCATAAACTGATGTTTAGCACGTAAGTCAGATGCATCTCAATTCACGCTAGCCTAAAAGGCACGTGTCTTGTGGCTTGGCCTAGACAATAAGGCCCAAACATGAATCTCTGAGCTGCCATAGGCCCGAAATCTACTTGCTTGTAGCCCAATCAAGCATTGAGTCTTGAACAAATCCAAGTGTTGAAAAGACTCAGTCATGCACAGGTAAGATCTTGGGCGATATCTCTTCCCTCCATCACGCCTTCAATAAAATGGACAGTTGTGTGTGAAACACTTGCTACTTAAGGTGAGCAAAGGGGAGAAGAAAAATACACACACACTTTGCAATTTACATCTAGTGTTCACCATTTCTTGCATCGATATCAAACTTAAGCATCGAAGTGCCTTCGTCCACCACAACGGTGGCCTCTGGCTAACCCTGTTCATTTTTGCAGGTTCAAGATTAACAATGACATATTTGGACATATCAGTTTAGCGCCGTTCATGGGGAGAGATGACAAGTTTTTCCAAAAACGAACATAAAGTTCTTTTTAGCTAACCAGAACATCAGGAAATGGTCATCAGTACCAAATCTTGAGCATTCGACGATAATGCCAAGCCAGACAACACTCTCTAGTCAGGAAAGCCCAACTATAGGGCTGAATCGATCCGATCAAGGAGGCTGAACAACCTCACGATCCAGCCATTGAGGCGATCGAGGCACACCTCCACATGAGTCAAATTCTGCTCCACCTAGATCACCTAACAAGGGTGGCAAAAAGGCTCACTTGATATCAACAACAATGATCTGAGACCGGCCAAAATCTGGGACCTAAGAGGATACATAAGATCGTGTCCAGGAAAGCAAAAGCCTCTTAGTGTAGGAGCAAAGAGCTTACCAAGAGGGGAACCTAGGAGGATATGAGGATCATGGGGACCATGCCCTGAAGACAGACTGGATGATGACCAATAACCCACTTCGACTATGGGTGACCAACACTGATGTCCTATATGATCTCATTGTCATTCCATTTTCGGAAGAGATCATCAGTGCCCTTCTTTCTAAGAAATCCGTCCCCGCAAAGCTCGAGTTCTATGACGAAACATCAAATTTGTCAGATCGATCATCTGCGCCATTACCACCATATGATGGCACTTAAAGAAATTTCAGAAACCATCATGTGAAGAACTTTTCCCACTAGCTTGAAGAAGGTTGCGCTGACCTTGTTCCATAGCCTACAATCGAGATCTATCGGTTCATTTCATGTCCTAGTGAATGTATTCATCACCAGGTTCGTCGGGAGTCAACGAATCCTTGTTCATGTCTGTATCATCAACAATAATAATAATAATAATAATAATAATAATTTTCAAGCTAAAATCCTTATTTAATATGTCATAAAACTTAATTCTTAACTTCATAAACTATTATGTAATATTTAAACAATCTTAAGGAACTTAATTACTTGAGTCAATCGCTTAGTCTTGAACGATCTTTTGAAAATCAATCTTCAACATGACCTTTTGGAATGCTGTTGTCAAAGAGAAACTCGGGTTCTCTATCTTAGCGTATAAACTCAATTATGTGTTTATTATTATGATCTTTCGATAAAGCATACATCATTATTTATATGAAAAGAGTAGACTGAGTTTCCTAATCATATTACTCAATCTCAACTATCCATTAGGGGTGGGCATGGGACGGGATGGGATGAGATGGACCCATCCCATTCATTCGGGATCGGGATGAGACGGGATAGACCTCATCCCATCTCAAACGGGATCGGGACGGGACGGAACGGGATAAACATGTACTAAATAGTCCTCCAATTAAAAATAACAAAAAGAGTTTTATCTGACATTACTCACATACCAATAATGTCAAATTTATATACATATAACTTACATCATAAATAATAATAGATATTAAATAAATAAATATTAAACTTTTTTTTGGAAGTCAAATAAATATTAAATTTCATTTTGAATTAATGATTCAATTCATTTAGATTTCATATAGAATTTCATATTCTATTGATTTAATTTCAACACATCCTAAACTTTAATTTAGAATAGTATTTTGATTAAAATTAATAATAATTATTATTAAATAAATAAATTTGGGACGGAACGGAATAGGCGGGATTGAAAATCTTCATCCTGATCCCATCCCAATAAATTTAGAATAGTATTTTGATTAAAATTAATAATAATTATTATTAAATAAATAAATTTGAGAGTCCCTGACGGTACATGTGCCAATTCATTAAACTTCAGAGCTTCCGGGATAGCATGTCCACAAAAGAAGTTTAGCAGACTGTCAAGGAGACGGAAGACTGATAACACACACTTCTCGATCACTAGGCATAAAGAAAGTCACTCTCTGGCTAAACTCGGTTGACAGGACCATGTGGCTCAACATGTTCAGTAAGGTTACAAACCCGTAGTATGATTTTGATTGCATATCGTCCATGGCAACATATAGATCGTTAGCATTGAGATGGAGTGAATTTGGTGGTGAATGGGATGGGACTTTAGATGAAGATACAAGTAGAAGAGTGTAGATAGGATGAAAGGAAGGGGAGCCATATGTAATGAGTTTGTTGTGTTGGGATGGATTTGTTGGTTTGTGGGGAGGCTGTATTTAATTGAAAGTGAGTGATTGAACTAAAACTCAAAAGTTGTGTAAGTTGTTCATGCTCTTTGGCTTTTGATTGTTAAGATGGTTTAAGTATTGAGAGCACTTAAATGGCTTTGGCGATCAGGATCCTTGATTAATTGGGTGTTGGACAAATTCAATAATGTGGGCACACATATGTAATATAATGTGTATTGCTATTTTAAAGTGTAGTCCATTTAAATATGTGATCTAATAGGGGTATTGGACTATAAGGTATTAATAAATAACATGGTGTAAATAAGGATGTAATTTCTAACTCAATGAGGGGCAGAATTGAAAATTCACAGCCTGTAAGTTGAAGGGTTGTGACTTATGGGCATTATAAATTAGGATGGGTTCCCGATTGAGCGTATGCGCATTAGAGAAAATTTTTGGCATTGTCTTCTGTATCCTCTCAACAGAGAACTAAGGGAAAACGCTTGAATCAATCGGAAGATCCAAAAAATCCAAATTCATCACAATCAACGAGGAAATCGCTATGAATCGATCGGGTATATTTCTATTCTTCTTGTTTCCATTGAATCAACTAGAGTCTTAAGTTTTTAGTTTAAATTACAACAATTGGTATCAGAGCCACTCCTGTTGATTCCATGTGAAATTATAAAGGAAAACATATAGTGATATATAGATTCATACAGTGATAAATATTCATATAATAGCAAGGCAATTGAATACTATATGTTATTTATGATTATAGATTCATATAATTTATGTATTTGGACATGATTATAAAGACATAATTATAGATTCATATGAATAGCATGAATACAGTGATTATGGATTATGGATTAATACAGTGATTATTGATTAATACAGCGATTGATATAGCATGATCTGGACCTACAGTGATTATGTATTCATGATTATAGACTTGAATCTATATAGATATGTATTCATGGCAATTGTCTTCACTGTTTCATTGTGAGTGTAATTGTATTCAGTGATTACATTGTAATTGTATTTCCTATTGAAATAGATTACAATTTGGATCAAGGTGAAATAGATGTATTAAAAAAAAAAAACCCGATTTTACTGTTACAGTGAACAGTGAATGCGATTTCGTGAACAAAGAACACCGATTTCACTGTTGCGATGAACAGTGATACGAGATTTCGTGAACAGTGTATGCAATGTCGTGAATAGTGAAAAAACGATTTTCACTGTTACAGTGAACAGTATCTGCGATTATGCATTTAAAAAATTTACTGTTCACATTGACCGCGACTGTTCGCCATTGACCGCGACTATTCACTGTTGGGCCAGGCGAATGTTGGGCTTGTATAGTGATTGTTCACGGGCCTGGTGACTGTTCATGGTCCTGGTGACTATTCAGTTGACTGTTCACGGGCTTGGTGATTGTTCACCTATTGGGCCTATTGCTGTTATTAATAATTGGGCCCGTTAGTACATTTTACTTTGACTATTGGACCTGTTGCTGTTGGTAATATTGTTTTAAAGTATTGGGACCCATGTTTTAATTGTATTAATGGCTATATTTTATTTATACATAGAATATAATTTTGGTTTCATGTATCACTATTGTGTTCCTTATTTAAAATTTACACCATTTAACTAATAGGTTGCCAAAGCAACCACTATTAGAAAATATTGGTTGATTTTAAATAAGTGAGCATGCTAATTCCATGTGAAACAATCGGCCCAAAGGAAGATTGTTTTGACCGGATAGTCCCTAGTCTTAAATATGTGATAAAGTTTACTTTACCATGCTTTTATTATGTCAGTCCAAAGAAATGCATAATATTAGGCCGATTTCATTTTGTACGAAGAGTACCACTTACAGATTGATATTTTTGTCCAAAGACTAAATAACAATGCTGTGTTAGGTATCTTAATATGGGTTTTTTTTATTTAACTATTGTATGAATTTAAAAGTTTATGCAATTGAATAATGATGTGAATATGTTATTTATGTAATTTATTCTCTGTACAGCTAATATGTCTGCTACTAGTATATCTGCTGGTGTAAATAATATTCCCATGCTTAATGGGACAAACTTCAAGGACTGGAAAGAGAACGTGTTAATCATTCTTGGATGTATGGATCTGGACCTTGCCTTAAGGATTGAGCAACCCGCTCCTCTTACAGATGCAAGTACTTCTGATGCCAGGAAATACTTCGAGAAGTGGGAACGCTCCAATCGCATGAGTCTCATGCTCATCAAGCGAGGTATTCCAGAAGCCTTTAGGGGTGCAATATCCGCAGGGGTGACCAATGCCAGTGAGTTCCTTACTGAACTTGAAAAGCGTTTTGCTAAAAAGGATAAGGCTGAAACAAGCACGCTTTTAGCTAGCTTGATTTTATTAAAGTATAAAGGCAAAGGGAACATTAGAGAGTACATCATGGAGATGTCTCATCTTGCTTCAAAACTTAAAACACTGAAGCTTGAGTTATCTGAGGATTTACTCGTGCATCTAGTTTTAATATCACTTCCTCCACAGTACAGTCAGTTTAAGGTCAATTACAATTGTCAAAAGGAGAAATGGACTCTTAATGAGCTCATTTCCTACTGTGTGCAAGAGGAAGACAGGTTGAAGCAAGACAGAATGGAAAGTGCTCATTTTGCAATCACCTCTAAAGATAAGGGCACAAAACGAAAGAAGGA
The DNA here is from genome assembly GCA_003290165.1 of Berberis thunbergii. NCBI lineage: Eukaryota > Viridiplantae > Streptophyta > Magnoliopsida > Ranunculales > Berberidaceae > Berberis > Berberis thunbergii. The sequence goes on from QNQO01002838.1 coordinate 20,251, forward strand.
TAATGAAGCTGCTAAGGGTCCAGCACAAAAGAAACAGAAAAGCAATGAGGGTTGTTTCTTTTGTAAGAAACCTGGACATGTAAAGAAGGAATGTACCAAGTATCACGCTTGGCGTGCTAAAAAGGGTATGTTTCTTGCTTTGGTCTGTTCTGATGTTAACTTAGCTTCAGTACCTAGAAACACTTGGTGGTTAGATTCCGGTGCTACTACTCACATAAGTGTTTCTATGCAGGGTTGTTTGAGCTACCGAAAGCCAAGTGATGCTGAAAGACGCATCTTCGTGGGCGATGGAAAATCGGTAGAAGTGGAAGCAATAGGAAACTTTAGGTTACTCTCAGGGACTGGTTGTTATTTGGAACTGAAAGACACTTTTGTAGTACCGTCATTTAGACGGAATTTGGTTTTTATTTCCTTGTTGGACAAATTTGGATATTGTTGTTCATTTGGAAATAATCAATTTAGTCTTTCATTAAATTCCAATATTATTGGTACTGGTTCATTAAGCACATTTGATAACCTATATCTTCTTGATACTATTGCCTCATATAATGTAACCTTGCATGTAGAATCACGTGGTACTAAGCGTAAGCTAAATGAAGGAAATTCATCAAAACTATGGCACAAACGTTTAGGACATATCTCGAAAACGAGAATGGAGAGACTTGTGTCAGATGGCATAATAGATTCTCTTGATTTTTCAGACTTTGATGTCTGTATTGAGAGCATCAAGGGAAAACAGACCAAACAAAAGAGATTAGGTGCAAACAGAACTTTAGACATCTTAGAATTGATCCACACAGATATTTGTGGACCATTCCCTTCGGCTTCCTGGAATGGTCAACAATATTTTATATCATTCATAGACGATTACTCACGCTATGAGTACCTATATCTCATTCATGAGAAATCTGAGTCACTGGATATGTTCAAAGCTTTCAAAGCTGAGGTTGAGAACCAACTCAACAAACGAATTAAAAGTGTCAGGTCTGACCGTGGTGGTGAGTATTACGGCAGATATGACGGTTCCGGTGAACAACGTCTAGGACCATTTGCTAAATTCCTAGAGGAATGTGGAATCGTCCCACAGTACACCATGCCGGGATCACCTAGCATGAATGGTGTAGCTGAAAAACGAAACCGAACTCTTAAGGACATGGTAAGGAGTATGATCAGTCATTCTACATTACCTGAATCACTCTGGGGAGAAGCACTAAAGACTGCAGCTTACATCCTTAATAGAGTACCAACTAAAGCAGCTGCCAAAACACCTTATGAACTTTGGACAGGTAGAAAACCTAGTCTAAAGCATTTTCACATTTGGGGATGTCCAGCTGAAGCAAGGCCTTATCGGCCGAATGAAAAGAAATTGGACTCCAAAATAGTGAACAGCTACTTCATTGGCTACTCTGAGCGATCTAGGGGCTACAAGTTCTATAATCCCACTATTAAGTCCATTTTTGAAACGGGGACAACAACATTTTTTGAGGATGTCGAGTTTGGGGGGAGAAATCAGGTACGAGACATTGTCTTTGAGGAGGAATCAATTTCGACTCCTACTACTGTTGTTGACAATGTACATGTTCCACTACCTGTCATTGATCAAGAAGCAGATCTGGAACCTCAACAGGACAATGTTGAACTACTCCCTGCTCCAATTGAATTAAATATTCCAGAAGAACAAACTCAACAACCTCAAGATCAAATGCCATTAAGGAGATCCACGAGAGAAAAGAGAAGAGCTATTCCGGATGATTATATGGTATTTCTCAAAGAACATGAGGAAAATGATGGATTGGTGGAAAATGATCCAATCAACTTTCATCAAGCCATGCAGGATTCTAACTCTCAAAAGTGGATAGATGCTATGAATGAGGAGTACAAGTCTATGCAAGACAATCAAGTTTGGGATCTTGTCCCATTACCTGAAAATACAAAGCCTATTGGTTGTAAATGGATATTCAAAACCAAGAAGGACTCAAAAGGTAATGTGGAAAGGTATAAAACTCGTCTTGTAGCTAAAGGCTTCACTCAAAAGGAAGGCATCGACTATAAAGAGACTTTCTCTCCGGTGTCAAAGAAAGACTCATTTAGGACAATCATGGCTCTTGTTGCACATTTTGACTTTGAGTTGCATCAGATGTATGTTAAAACAACGTTTCTCAATGGCGACATTGATGAAACAATTTATATGGTGCAACCAGAAAACTTTGTGTCTGGAGACCCAAAGAATATGGTTTGCAGACTAAAGAATCCATCTATGGGCTCAAGCTAGCTTCCCGTCAATGGTACTACAAATTTCATCAAGTAATTGTCTCGTTTGGTTTTAAGACAAATGTTGTTGATAACTGTGTGTATCATAAGTTCAGTGGGAGTAAGCATATGTTCTTGGTTTTGTATGTTGATGACATATTGTTTGCCACTAATAATATAGACATGTTGCATGAAACCAAGAGATTTCTATCAAAGAAATTTGAAATGAAAGATCTTGGTGAAGCTTCTTTTGTCTTAGGGATTCAGATATACCGGGATCGTTTTCGGGGTATTCTTGGATTATCACAAAAGGGCTATATAGAAAAAGTGCTTAAAAGGTTTGGCATGCAAGATTGTAAACCATGAGATACCCCTATATCTAAAGGAGATAAATTCAGTCTTAAACAGTGTCCTAAGACTAAACTTGAAGTTGTAGAGATGCAAAAGATCCCCTATGCATCCGCTGTTGGGAGTCTTATGTATGCTCAAGTATGTACACGTCCAGACATAACATTCATTGTTGGAATGCTTGGCAGATATTTGGATAACCCTGGGATGAGTCACTGGAAAGCAGCTAAACGGGTTATGAGATATTTACAGAGAACTAAGGATTACATGCTCACATAAAAAAGATCAGATCAGTTGGAGATCATAGGGTATGCTGATTCTGATTTTGCTGGATGCCAAGATAGTAGAAAATCTACATCAGGCTACATTTATCTGTTAGCTGGAGGAGCTATTTCTTGGAGAAGTGCTAAACAGACACTCATAGCTTCTTCCACCATGGAAGCAGAATATGTGGCGTGTTTTGAGGCCTCCAACCACGGATTATGGATGCGTTATTTTGTCACTGGGCTGCGCATTTTGAATGACATAGAAAGACCACTAAAGTTATATTGTGACAATAAGTCAGGAGTTTTATATGCCAACAACAACAGGAGCTCGTCTAGGTCAAATCATATTGACATAAAGTTCCTGGTTGTGAAGGAGAGAGTAGAGAATAAACAGATTTTCATAGAGCATATTGGGACACACTCCATGATTGCGGATCCGCTTACTAAGGGATTACCACCCAATGTCTTTCATGAGCACACCGCTCATATGGGTGTTATGTCACATGAGGATATCATGGTTTAGTGGGAGTTTTGTTGTTCTATGATGAATTTTTGGACACATTGGTGTAATTTAGTATTTTCTGCAGAAATAAAGTCTTCAGTCAATTGTCTGTTTATTATATGTTTGATCTCATTAAAGATTAAAGTTGGACCGGTTGGAAATAGACATGTTTGGATCACATCACATGTAATTTCCATGCTCTACATCCATGTTTGATCTATGCCTTTTGATTATATTGGTATATGTGACTATTGATGGATTTCGTTACGCTACTTGTGACGCAAATCGCTTTAATCCTATATCAATATAGTCAATGGACGAGATTGTTTCGAAATACTTTTACTTGTGATAGCAAGTTTTGAGCTCATAAGGTTATACACATTAACGGTAACATATGTGGCCCAAGTGAGAGATTGTTGGACAAATCTAATAATGTGGGCACACATATGTAATATAATGTGTATTGCTATCTTAAAGTGTAGTCCATTTAAATATGTGATCTAATAGGGGTATTGGACTATAAGGTATTAATAAATAACATGGTGTAAATAAGGATGTAATTTCTAATTCAATGAGGGGCAGAATTGGAAATTCACAGCCCGTAAGTTGAAGGGTTGTGACTTATGGGCATTATAAATTAGGATGGGTCCCCGATTGAGCGTATGCGTATTAGAGAAAAATTTTGGCATTGTCTTCTGTATCCTCTCAACAGAGAACTAAGGGAAAACGCTTGAATCAATCGGAAGATCCAAACAATCCAAACTCATCACAATCAACGAGGAAATCGCTATGGATCGATCGGATATGTTTCTATTCTTCTTGTTTCCATTAAATCAACTAGAGTCTTAAGTTTTTAGTTTAAATTACAACATTGGGATCTCAAACATGACATCTATTGCGGTGTCATCTTTAGAGTTATGATCGCCATTATAGCATGCAGCTCATTCAACCAAAGCACCGTTATTGCCCCATATACTATATTATTTGTGAGATTGATTCTTTCTTAGTTGTTTCTCTTTGCTTCCAGTCTTTCAGCCAACTATTTAACTCAGAAGATATCACAAATCCAATCAAGTGGTTCTAATCATACTTTTAGAAATATGCCAGAAGATTACATGAAGTTTACACTAACAGTATAATCTTTGGGCTAACATTTCCCCTAAATTTAGACAGGGCAACGATGGAATCGACTACAGGTATTTTCCATAGCATTGACATACATTAGCAAGCCATCAATATAGGTGTTCCCTTGTCATAACATCCATTGCACTGATAAAATCATCGGCTTCATCATGGCATGCGCCTCAGCCAAACACTTGAATTCTAAAAGCTAGACGTTGATCTTACAGTATACTCTGCAACAAGCTTTGCAAAGGAAGAGGCCTCGTTTTCTAACAATTTACTAGGGGAGTCATATTCCGCAATAAGGCCTGTTGAAAAAAAATGTAAAATAAAATAAAGCAACCTTCAAGGAAAAGAATAAACAAAACATTTTTTTTTTTATCAAATTGGGATGTTGACCCATTTTATTCATGTAAACAACCACGCCCGAAGGCTACATGACTGACCCTATAGGGTTAACTAAAAAGCCGATACAAACTCTTACAAAAGATAAGATTCACCATTACAAGCCTAGACAAAAAAAACAAATTCAGTCTTTGTACCTTTTGTTTTCTTTCCTTGTTCTATTGGATTTTCGGGGACAAAAGCTGGTATCTTTGGTGTGGCGCCTCTTATTCATCTTTCCATCTGACATAGCCCCTAAATCCAAATCACTGTTCGCTGCCTGTGGGCCAAACTCAGATTCTGAGTTGACTTCATCACTATCCTCACTAGTACTTTCGAGTGTATCGATATTCAATTTCGGCCGTCAAAGTAGCCTATTTTCTTTGAACAAAGATATAGCCTTATTAAAGTTGTCTTCGATTCTTTTATAATCCGAAGAAGTTTTGATAGCATATTTGTCAAAATGTCTCTTTAACCTGAGCAAAGACTGAAACTCATCATCCGACGGATCCTGCACTTGCTGACCCTGCATAGCATCCCCTAGCTCTGTGCTAGTAGCACCGAGGTGCCCCCCCCCCCAGATGAGTAACTGAAGCCAATTGTGCCGACTGAGATCCAACATCACCGGGTTCAATATGATGAGGTTGTCTGAAGACCCACCCTTCCTGCTCATTCCCAGCTGTCACGGGTACTGACAAGTGTCCAAAGGCCGCGAGTTGTGGTCGCCTAGCATGTTCTGCTGTCAACTGTTCCAGCACTGTCGGCTTCGCCGTTCCAGCCCCTGCTTCCTGTGTAAATACAGTCGGTCTGGTCTTCCGCGTAATAGAATCTGATCGAGGAGAAACCACGCCAATTACAGGAGAGAATTCTCCGAGAGAATCAAGTGCTGCCTGGGGTAACTCGTCCCCTGTTTTGGGACAGTGATTTGGCTGGGGCGAAACTGCCCCTATTTTGATGCAGGGCCCAAGCTGAGATGAAACGAAATCTGGTTGAGGCGAGACGACTTCCCCTGCTTTGATGCAGAGCATAGGCTGGAACGAAACTAGATCTGGCTGGGGCAGTCCTGAATCAGCATGCCCAACTTGACCCTCGCCGTTTGAGTCACTCGTCGCACCTTGCGACGCTGCCGCATGATTATGTTGAATTTTAATATTTTTGTTCGTGTCGTCGAAATAAACACTTTTTGCCCCTGAAATGATGTAACGGTTGTGCATGATTGCCAATAACATTTGCAATCTCCGAAAATGTATACCCCGCCTCCAGAAGGCATTCCTCAGTGGATTCTTGCCTAGCCACGACATGGTCATGAGCCATGATCTTACCCACCAGTTGCTCCGCTGAAGCGTCCTCATCTTCCTCGATATTTTCTGTAAGGGTCTCAAATTTGTTTGACATCTCCACCTTTACCGGTTCGTTGTTCAATAAGTTCTCCTTACTCATGGCCTCCTTGATCTCCTCTCCTCTATCATTTTTAGCACCATTCGTGCCCACATCAGATTTTACACCTTTGTTTTTATGAGCTACTGGAACATACTGTTGCTTAATAACCTTGGTCTCCACCTTATGGTTCTCATGTTTCGCTTCTTGTCCACCGTGGGATGTTTTCACATGTCCCTTGAGACCTAGCTTTTTCCTGCACAATTCTTCATGATGTCCTAGCAAAGAACAATAGTCACAGTATTTGAATCCCGGGTACTCAATTTTCTGCCAGAAACACCTATTATTAGACCTATCAATCCAAATCCTATTCGGTAACTTTTCTGCCAACGTCATCTCCACGCAAACACGGGCAGAACCCGGACGTGATAAACAATGGGTATGGTCATCCATACATAAGAAACCACCAAAAGAATTCACAATAGCTTTTAAAATAGGAGGATGAAATAAATGCAAAGGCAGGTTAGGCAACTCTACCCACAGTGGAACCGAGACTGGATCTGCTTTCAAACTGAAACCATCATGCCAGCGAAAGGCTTTGAAACGCACTCCTCGGATCAAGAATGAGTCCCTTGACAATACTTTCTTTGCTTCCACTTCAGACTGGAGCCGGACGAGAACGTGCCTTTGATCAAGAAGACCTAGAGAAAAGTCACCTAATATCCCCCAAGTTCGATGAATAGAATCTCGTATATCGACCAATGTTGGCCGATAACTAGAGAACTTTAAAACTATCACGTGTTGTTCCATGAAAGCCTCTCCACGGGATTCATCAGAAGTCGTAAGCCCAATGGCTGGCTCTCCTTCTTTCCGGAATCTTGTTCCTTCCACATGTGACTCCTTAACATCATTCACAAAAAAATTTCCAATTATTTGGGCGAAAGAGAGTTTTGGAGCATCTTCTGGGGGTTCCTTGCCCCCCAATGGGGGAAAGGAAGAGTTGACGACTAAGGGAGCCGTCATGTTGCAAAGAATCTCGCCAGCCCTTTAGAAAAAACAATGCATCAGGAAGCAATGCAACAAAATAATGCAATAGGCCAAGCAATACCAAGCAAAAACAAGCCAAGCAGCAGGCCAGAATTCGCCAAGCAATGCAACACAGCGATGCGACAAAAAGATGCAACAAAGCAAGGCAACCGGCAGTTTCCAGCCAAGCTGGATAGGCAGAGTCTGTCGCCCATTTTAATTATTATGAATAAATTTGTGCCATAAAATGGGGCAATGCATTTTAATTATTAAAATGGGCCATTAAATGGCGCAAATTTATACTTATGAATAATGGGCCATTAAAAAACGCTCTAGCGTGAACCCCATTAAAATGGGCCATAATGGCGCAAATTTATACTTATGAATAAATTTGCGACATAGCCCCTTTAGAAAAAGCAATGCATCACCAAAAATTTTAATTTATACTTATGAATTTTTGAAATAAAATCAATATATATATTGAATATACGCACGCGCATCGACCCGAGTGAGCTTAATGAACTAGCAATTATCGCATGGTACGTGGTGAAACAAAGTCGCATTATTAATTGATTAATTGAACATCGTTAACAGAGTGCTAAAGTTGGTAATAAATGCCAAACACATTTAATATTTTAATCAGATTTAGGTAATATATTATTAAGTACGTTGTGGGCCTAAAAAAAAAATGGTTAAAGCTAAAGGGGATTATGGTGTGAATCCTTCGACCAGTTTTATTAAAAAGGCTAAATGGGATTTGGATTTCTTATTTTAATCAGATTTAGGTAACATATTATTAATTTGTGGGCCTAAAGTATCATGGTGAATTGATTAAAAAAAATGGTAAAAGGTAAAGACGATTATGGTGTAAATCCTTGGACCAGTTTTATTGAAAATACTCCTTCATGGACATTGTATTCCTTAATTAGAAATTACATATATTTCGTTTTGCTAAACAAATGTTTGGGAACTTCTTGTGTCTTTTTTTTGTTCGACCTGTGATCTAGTGATATCATCCGCTACTGCTCAATCACTGAGCCATCACACCTTTGACTTGTGTCCCTTATTCCCTTTGCAAGGCATAGATTGATTGTTATTCCAAAGCCAAATAAGGAACAAGTGAGTCTAGGCAGTCAGGGCAACTAATCACTTTTTTGTCAAAGTTGGTATCTCTTTTACATTTCTACCCATTTTTTTAAAATAAAACCACAAACATCAATTATAAAAGGGGTAGAAATGTAAAGAGCCCTAACCCTAACAAAAAAATGGCTGGTACCCCTGACTCTCTAAAAACACCAACCACACCTCTTAACTGTTTCCATGCCATGCCATTGCTGAAATTACATATAATCCATATTTCCTAGTCCTTTTTTTTGGAAGGTGAGCTTGGTTTATAACATCTCATAATTATCTTCACACATAACATATGACAGGGTTCGAATCTTAGACTGTCTCATCTGCTAGAACTCTACCACTAGCTGATACTAGGGGTGTTAATTGGTTACTAAAAACTAACCGAACAAGCTGAATCGAACTAAAATATAATTGAAAAAGCTCGAACCGAGAAAAACTGAAACCAAACATTAGAAAACCGAACCGAGTTAGTTTGGTTCAGTTTCGATTTTTGTTTTACACACATCCGAAACAACTAAACCGAACCATTTCCTTTATATTGTTTTTAATCCCCTAACTCTCTCTCTCTCTCTCTCTCTTATTTAATCCTCTACCAACTTACTCTTATTTAAATTTTCACTCATTCAAATGCACCCCACCCTCTCTCTAACTCTCATTTTTTTTTAATGCCCCATTAAGGGAAAGACTTGAAAAAACTTACCTTCTTTATCTTATTTAAGTCTCACCCACCTCTACCCACCTACCCAACATCTATTCTTTATTAATGTTTTTTTTTTCTCTTTTTTTCTCATTCTCTCTATCCAACCACTTGCAAGTTGAGGAGAAGAGACAGAGTTTGACTCAATCTTGTTGAAGACAACCAAAATTTTCACTTATTTGCTTACAGTAAAGATAAGCAATGGCGATGACGACAACTTCGACACTTCTAATTATATATAAAAAAAAAAAAAAAAACGTTATTGCAGGATGAAATTACGAAACTTGTGGAATCGTCATAGAAGGTTTTGGTCTTGTTCAGATCATCACATGGGTGTAGTGGAGATAGATTAAGATGCAAACAATGTAGTTATGGTTATAGTTTTGTGTATGATGTTATAGTATTGTGTATATGAAAAACATGACAAAAAAATTTATCTTATGAAATTATCAAGAGAAATAGGTAAGAAAAATTGAAAGAATTCTCTATAAATGAATAGTCGGAGCCTTGAAATTCTTTGTGTTCATCTGCCATTTGATTTTCCTTATTGCTTCCCCAACTCTCTCTCTTTTATTTTATTTGTATTATCTGTCTCTGGGTTTTTCTCATTTGCAAACCAAACTTAATTTCTTTCTTTCCATTCTTTGTAGCTTTGACGTATTCCTTTTGTGCTAGAGCCAACTCAGTTGTATGTAGCAGTAGAAAATAAACATAAAAAAATAATAAAAAAGAAAAAAACCGAAAATAATCGAACCGATCGGTTTGGTTCGGGTTTGGTTATTTATTTGATAAATGTGAAAACCGAACCAAATCGAAAACCAAATTTTTGGTTTGGTTCGATTTGGTTTTGGTTCAACTTTGAACCGACCAAACCAATTAACACCCCTAGCTGATACTCCATTGGCCCTGGACCCTGATCCCTATTTATGACATATTTAGTTAACACTTGCACCATCACAAAGGTATTGGATCCAACCTTACATTTTTGTGTAGTATATGAGTTAGTTTAGGAAACCTAGTTTGGGGCCATTTGTGTTTTTTTGGGTTTCTTACACCTTTTATCTCAACTTTCAAAACACAATCACAAATAGCATCAATGGAAATAGTAGAATATAAAAAATAAAAACTCTTAAAAAGATATCACAACAAGACTTGAATTATTGATAGTATATGCATGGGTTACTATATAATTATTTGGAAAGAGACTTCCACTGCCTGAAGGTAAAATGCTTGTAGTTCGCAATTATTTGGAAAGACTTTCAGGTCAATTACGTGTCGCAGTTTTCTTGGTACGCAAAGCAAAGATAGGAAATGGGACTTTGTTATTTGGAAAGAGACTTCCACTTCCTAAAGTTTAATTACTGTGTCGCACTTTTCTTGGTATGCAAAGGAAATGGGACCTCTAATTAGTTGGAAAGATACCTCCACTAGCTAAAGTTCACCTTAAAAGAATGTGCTTTTCAAATTGAAGGGAACACGATTCTCCATTGGTAGGGCATTCTAAGTTTGTGTTTTGCTGAGTTTATAACATAGTGAAGCAAATCTCCCATCCTCATATACAAATTTCAATCTGAGCTCAAGACAGAAAGAAAAGAAATAAAACAATGGCTGAGGAGGTTGTGAGCATTGCTATCCAATCACTGGCATCATTCATCACTGATGAAGCAAGGCTATTGACAAATTTTAGCAAAGAAATTAACAGCATCAAGGGAGAGTTCGAGAACATCAGGGCCATATTAAAGGATGCAGATGCAAAGAGTGAAATGACGGAAGCAGAACAAGTGCGAGTTTGGTTGAAAGATTTAAGACATGTTGCCTTCGATATAGAAGATCTGCTCGAAGAGTACGTGTTTCAGTTCCACATAAACCAACAACAACCAGACGTTCGTGGACATGGGACCTGTGGATTCATTCATTGCATAAAACACTTCTTCAACAAGTTGAAGCAACGACACGATATGGCTAGTAGGATTCAAGATATAAAACTTCAGATCGAAAAGATTTCAGAAAGAAAGAACAAATTCGCATTTGTGGACTTGAATTCAGCCACAGCTAGTAAGTTCATGAATTTTGTTGGTCCATCTTTCTTTGCCAAAATATCTTTAAAGCAATATTTTTTTCTCCCATATCTGAATTATAACGACGATGCTCCAAACAGGTACTTCTCATAATGTACGTGATCCTCGGGAAGATGCACTTTTTATTGATGAGGAGAAAGTGGTGGGCATCAACGAACCTAGAGACCAACTAATCAGTTGGTTGGTACAAGAAGAAGCAAGCCTTGACGTGGTTTCTGTGTTTGGGCAAGGTGGTCTTGGCAAGACCACACTTGTGAGGAAGGTGTATGAAAACATAACAGTAATAAATCACTTTAATATATGCGGCTGGATCACGGTTTCGCAAAGTTATGACTCCAAACGCCTTCTGATAGAACTGATTTTGGCAGCAGGCAAGAAAGATGAGCTCTCTCAATTACAAGGCCTGGAGACCAGACTGCTAAAAGAGAAGCTGAACAGCTCTTATAAAGGCGAGAGGTACGTGGTCGTCGTGGACGACATATGGGATCTTGATGCATGGAGTGAAATTAAATCTGCATTGCCTGATAGTGGACGTGGTAGTCGAATCATAGTGACTACTCGTTCACGAGATATTGCAAATTATTGCAAAGAAAATTCTGGGTATTCATATGAACTCCAGCCACTATCCCCAGAAGATTCTTTGTCACTTTTCCATAAGGTGGCACACAAATCTAATGTTCTAAAGACCAGCTCCTCTAGTGATGGTCATCTAAGAGAAGTTATTCAGAAATTTTTGAAGAAATGTGGCGGGGTGCCACTTGCAATCAAATCCATCGCAGGTCTTCTTTCCACTAAGGAGACCATTGATCATTGGGAGAAAATCAGTAGAGAGAGTGATTCACTATTGAGTCATTCCCAACTTGGTGATGTGAATACCATACTTTCACTGAGTTATAATGATTTACCTTACCATCTCAAGTCTTGTTTGTTATACTTGTGCATGTATCCCGAGGATCATATCATCCATTGTCCAAGTCTTCTACACTTATGGGCTGCAGAGGGGTTTTGTGACTCAGATGTGGCCACCGACACAAAGGAAGACAAAGCTGAGACTTACCTTAATGAGCTGATTGCACGAAGCCTCATTCAAGTGCAGACGATTGATAATGATGTTAGAATTGGTAAGGTTAGCAGATGTCGTATCCATGACCTTTTGCGAGATTTCCTCTTGGGAAAAGCTCGCGATCAAGAATTCGCTGAATGTTTGCTTGACAGTAAACCCAACAGTGGCAGATTTCGGCGTGCGTCTTTTCCGAACACCACCGAGGATGTTACCGAAAATACTGCTCTGTTAAACTCATCACCCCAGATCCGATCATTGCTTATATTTGGGGAAGACTTGAGCTTCATTTCCAGATTTGTTTGTGGCGGTAGACTTAAGCTTTTGAAGGTCTTGCACTTGGAAGATGCTCGTTTGGCTGAATTCCCCGGCGATGATGTCACGACCATTTATTTTTTCTGAGATATCTACGTTTAGGTTTCAAGAATGAGTCAAGAAAAGTGTGTATTCCAAGTTCTTTGGGTAAGCTCGTAAACTTAGAAACCTTAGATCTATCCAACGTCAAAGACGATGTTCTTGTTGAACTGCCAGATGGAATCCTCAAGCTGACACGCCTTCGCAATCTGCTTGGTTATAAGTTCGGTGAAGGTTTACGACTACCCAAAGGAATAGGCAGGTTGAGTTCCTTGGAAAACTTAGAGCGGGTGAACGGATCAGATGGAATTGATGTTAGGGAGTTGGGAAGTTAACCCGACTTAGAACATTGTTTATTAAAGAACTGCGTGGGGAAGATGCAACTGCTGTGCTTGCTTCAGCCATCAAGAAGATGAAATATCTGAGATATTTAGAGCTTGTAATGGCAGATGAAAACTCCAGCTGTGGTTTTGAAGTAGAAAATATGAAACAACTTCGTCCTCCTCAATTATTTCAGCTTCAATTGTTAACACTAGTTGGGAGAATGAAGGGCACTCCTGATTGGATTCTCTCACTTGATAGGCTCCTCTCTTTGGATCTTGGGGATTCCCAAATAAAGGACGAGTCATTTTTTAAAGATCTTCAACTGATGCTGCCCAATTTGAAGGTACTAAAGTTAGGGAACGATGCGATAGAGGTAGCAGAGTTGTGCTTTCACAGGGGAAGCTTCCCCAAACTCAGATTTCTGTATCTACTTGTGTTAACCAAATTGAGATTGATCAAAGTAGAGGAAGGAGCAATGCCCTGCATCCTAACCATAATGTTCTTGAGCTGTGAGCAATTGGAGAATGTACCGACTGGGATTGAACATCTCACCACTCTCGAGAATATTTATTTGTTCAGAATGTCAGAGCATTTTGAAATGGCAATGAGAAGTCATCGCTGGAAAGATGGACACTCTCCGGCTGTACGTAATTAACTTTTGGGTAAGTAGCCTGGCTTGCCTTTTAAAAATCAGAAATTCTAAATGTCGAGGAAGTGGGCCAGGAAACGAGCGAGGGGAGGGAGGTGGCGGGGTGGCGGAGTGGAAACCGTTCACCTCCTTCGAGATGAGTGCCATCGATTTAGTTGCGCGCATTTTGAGGGAGGTGAACGGTTTCCACCCCGCCGCCTCCCTCCCCTCGCTCATTTCCACGCTCGTTTCCTCGCCATGTAGAATTGCTCTTTAAAAATAAAATAAAATGGTTGTGTGTTTTTTTATTAATTTATTTAATTAACTAATTTTTTGTCACATTGTTATTTGGTAATTACTTAGAGACGAGGAGAAGGACAACGAAGATATACGAAATGAAGGAGGACAAGAATAAGAATTGAGATGAAGATATAACTAGTGAAGGAGGAGACTAAAGGAGCAGTAGTGGTGTTTATATTCTACAAATCTGAATTTAGTGTGTTATAATATTATCACGAGAATAAATTTTTATTTTGTTTTCATTTATTTATTGTAAAACAACTTTCTAGTGGAAGAGATGTGCAAGTGGAAGCTGATACTATTTGAGCAGTGTTTAAGTGAAAGAGATGCGCACGATGTTAAGGTGATGGATTCTAGTGTTTGTCTTGTTCGGTTTGTTTGATACCAATGTTTCAGTATTGTAAAATCAGGTTTATGAAAAAAATTCATTTCCGTCACTTTCGCTTTTATTTTACATACAGTGTTTATCCTTTTTAGTGTTCTTAATATGTTTTTGATAAAAATAAACAATTTCATAGAAATAATGAGTTGAAGGGAGGTGTATTGTATCTGGATTTTATGGGTAATTTAATAAATTTTATGAATTCTAAAAATTCAAGTGTATTCAATTTGGATTTTAAAAAGTTCACAAAAGTCTAGGGGTATTCAATCAGGATTTTAAAAAGTCTTTATGAAATTCACAAAGTCTAGGGGTATTCAATATGGATTTCAAAAGTCCACAAAAGTTTTAGGGTATTCAAAATATCATTCATATTTATAGATTTGAAAAATTATGAATTCTCATGGACTTTGTAGTGTTAGGTATAAATAACAAAGTTCAATAGTTTGCCAGCCTCCATATCAAAGATTTCAACGTGAAAAAAAGTCTCCCAAAGTTCTTCCTTGTGCCAACCGCGAAGAGGTTGGTTCCCATCCTCTTATTTTCTCATTTTTTTTTTCTATTTTTGCATAATAGTGAATACAATCCAACTCCTCGATTGTGTAAGCATGGGAAGCCATGTATTGTTCACCTCTTGAACAATGGCCCAGAGATAAAAAAAAACCCTTGAGTTTCTCCAAGAATATATAAGAACAAATAGCTTCAACCACATTTCTTTGACATATTTGACCACAATGAAAGGGCAGTGTGGTCATGTGACGACTCTGACCACAATGAAAGTAATTGTTGATGAATATTTACATTCTCGCCAATCTAACCTCGAGTGATCAATAATGTCAAAAGAATGCTACTGAACTGGACTAATGGAATACATGCCGAGCTATGAAAAAGAGGGGAAAACCAAAAGGGAAATCTAAAGTAATGGACTGCAACACATTTTAGGTATACCTAGATCCAGTGTCATACTTATCATGACAGAGGAAATTAAATTAAATATAAAAAAAATATGCAAAGAGTATGAAATTGTAACACCTATGCATCCCAACCATCCTTCCGCATCTTGAATTTCCATTTTCGATCAGTAATGCTCCCATACAACTCGGAAAACTTGACAAGGCACTAACTTCTTATATGATAATGCACCTTTGTGTTCTTGCTGATAGCCACCCCAGAGATCTTTGACATGTCAAATTATATGCGGACGTTTTTTTGTTTCATCACTATTTACCAACTTCTTTTTATCTTGCAAATAATTAGAAATCTGTAAAAGTCGTTCATACAAAGTCCGTGGATTTTCATAAATCTCTAGAAAGTCTGTAGCAAAAGTCTATGGATTTAAGAAATCAGCAGAAGTCTGTGGACAATTTAAAGAGTTCGTGAACTTTTCAAGTTATGGGTTTTTTTTAGTTGTCCTTTCTGTGAATTTTGCTATTGTCTAGAAACCCTTTTATCCTCTTTAGCGATTTGTTTTCCAAAGCCCACAATCTATGCTTTTGGATGGTTCTTTTCGATTTTTCCTCTACATCATTTTCACTATTACTACGTACACATTTATTATTTTTATTGTTCTTAATATGTTTTTGAAAGAAATAAACACTTCCATGGATAGAGTGAGTCAAATCTCAATTTAGCAATTTTACTAATTTTTCATAGGCTATAATCCATGATTTTTTATTTTTTATTTTTCATTTTTTCCTTTTTGTTACTTTCGCTATTATTCTATGTACCCATTTATCCACATTATTATTCTTAATATGTTCTTGATAAAAATAAACACTTCCATGGAAAGAGTGAGTCGAAATCTGAATTTAGCGATTTCCTCCCAATTTTCAATGACTATATAATCCACTATTTTGGATGGTTTTTCGATTTTTCTTCTATGTCACTTTCACTATTATTTTGCATATATGTTTATCTTTTTTAATGTTCCTAATATGCTTTTGAAGAAATAAAAACTTCCATGGAAAGAGTGAGTCGAAATCTGAATTTTGCGATTTTGCCGAGTTTTCAAAGGCGATAATCTATATTTTGAATTTTTTTTCGAATTTCCTTTGGATTTATTCATTCACCATCAGCTGAGGTTTGTTGATAGATGAAAGCACATCGCAAAAGAACACAAGAAGAAGAAGAGTTGGCATAGTCTTTATTATATATTTTTTTTCACGACTGTGAATTTGGTTTTAAGATGTTTATAACAAAATATAATAGATATATATATATATATATATATAAAAGTCAATAGATCGAGGAGAGAGAGAGAGAGAAAATGGACTCGCATCAGAGAGTTACAAGAAGCATTTAAGAAATTTAATTTTACAACAAGTAAATGACAATGAAACTTTAAAAAAAAAAAGTTATATTCGTGATTCAAATTTTGTACTCAAAAGGAATAATATAGTTACCATTTATCCCGCGAGAGATTTGATTAAAGTAAATATATTTGAGATAAAATTTCATAAATGTTTAGACGTAAAGATCATTTCCTTTTAAGTTGGAAAGAGAAAAGAGTCATTTAAACTACAAATCCCAAAGTTGGTGAATAGTTTCTTCTTCGTTTTCAATCAGAAAAATACTAAATTGCATTAAAAGGAAAAACTATTTAGGTTGTCATTATTGTTACTATTACTAATACAAATCGATGCAGCCAGCCGATGGGCTGTTAAATTCATGTTCCTTTTATTGTCAATTGCTCTGAAACATTTAAGTAAGCTAGTTTGTGTTCTGGCCGATGCTATCAAGTAACCTTCTGGAAAGACTAAATTGCGTTAAAAGGAAAAATAATTTAGGTTCAAAATACATTCCATCTCAAAGTCATTATTGTTACTATTACTAATATAGATCGATGCAGTCAGCCGATTGACTGTTAAGTTCATGTTCCTTTTATTGTGAATTGCTCTGAAACATTTAAGTAAGCTAGTTTGTGTTTCAGCCGATGCTACCAAGTAACCTTCTGTACCATGATAAATGTTCGCTTCTATCATTGATCACTTTTGCAATGTCTTTTTACTATCAGCTATCACTACAACATTTTTCTACTATTTTGACATTGTTCATTCACTTGTTAGTCTGACCTCATTCAATTCTGCTTCAAACCTTATTGTCATGTCTTTCTTGTACATCTCTTTATTGATCCATATTATTTCACCATCTGCATCAGTCGCGTAGAATGCAAAACATCCATCACCCATGTTTCCATAAAAAGCAGCACCAGTGACCAACATAATAAAATCATAATCTGCCAATATTTTTGCCTGCTCAACAATATTTGAAATTGCACATTATTATTTCCAAGTGTGTCTTCTTGTGGTAAATAATTTCAATTTCTCCCATGAAGTTAAAAAAAATTACCATTGCTATCATTAATTGAAAATGTTACATTACTACACCAACTTTCTTTAATAACAATTTTTCTATATCAAACATCTGCACATTTTTACATTTTCTCCCTTGACTAATTAAAATAAAGTGAGGTTAGAAAACCAGGTTTTGTAATCATGTTTACAACCAGGCTGATGTGGCATTGTTACAAGAGTTTTTTTTTTTTTTTTTTTTTTTTTTTTTTTTAATGAACCTTCGGTGGGGAGGGGCAACTATGGAATGCCAGACCTTTATTACTTATCAAAAAATGGAATTACAAAACACTACAGGGGTACATTACGACGTTACCCGTATTAAGACCAGACTAAAATAACAAACCAATCTTAAAACCAGAAAGAAAAAACAAAAGCTGAAAACATCCAAGGACTTAAATCAACACAAAATGTCGGATCAAATTGTGCACAAGGCTGCGCAAACATCCAGCTTTCGCATACGGAAGAATCCCACTGAAGAGAACCTGTTACAAGAGTTTTTTACAACCTTGAGATACACATAAAATCTTTGGAGATTTCATCATTCTTTCGAGACCATGACACGTCATCCAGATTGGAAAACATAGTTGCAAAAACTTGGTTTCCTAGCATTTTTTTAAAAATATTCATACTATATTAACTAACAATTATGAAACCCATAAATTACTCGTAACTAGATATTATGTTTTAAAACATTACATTTCACAAATATATATATATTGGAAGCAGTATTTTCTAGAGCTACCCACCTGACTAGGCTTTAAACAATATGGTTGAATGGTGATGTTCATTTATATTAAGCTAATTACGTGTGACAATTTGAGTTGTTTGTGGTACTTTCTAGCTAGCATATTTATTTTGACAATGATAATGTTCATTTATATTATAATAGGTACTGAAATGTTGCCAAATGTGAGATGGCTTAATGATTGAGCAATGTCGGATGGTATCACTAGGTCACAGATGTAGATGTTGAATTTCTAGATATTCATTGAGTTTGTTAAGTGTTCTTAGGTGTCGATATATAAAATTACTATTGGTATTAACCATCCTAGTTTTACCGATTACTTTACTAGTCACTCATCGTCACCATCGTGTAAACTACCCAGGTCTTTCTTTAAATTCAGTGAGATTTAAAATGAAATGTCTATAAAAGAGAAGTGTCTATATATATATGTTCATTGAGAAAGGAGAAAGGAGGCGCGTCAAAGGGAAGAGAGTTTCCTAAAAGTGGTTTTGTGAGTTAGGTGAAATCTCTTTCATTCATTTAACTTAAATTAAGAGCAAAAATGTTTTAAAATTAATATTGACCGGTCAATAACTTGAACTTAACGTTTTCATAAAAAAAATGAAGACTAAATTCAAGTAGTTTTTAAAACTAGTGTCAAACTCTAAGTATAAACTAATGAATCTTAAACTCAAAAAAACTCCAAAATAATAGTAAAATGGGGAAATCAGATAAGAAAAGAAATGAGAGGCAGAAAAGAAATGAGAGGCGGTGAGATAAATTTAAAAAAGTAGGAAGAAAGAGTAGGAAAAAAATGGGGCATATACGGTCGTTTGCGGAGATACCTAAGAAAGTCAAAAATTTATCATGATTGCTTACACCTTTATTTTATCAGCTCTTTTAGGCGTCGAGTAAAGTGGCGAGGGGGTGGGTGTTACCACTCATTCCCTCGAAATTTACAGAACTGCACATTTCGAGAGTGCAGACATGCATCTCGAGGGAAATGAGCGGTTACACCCACCCCTCGCCAGTTTCCTCGCCATTTAGAGTTTTCCTTATTTTATTTGAATCTATCTCCTCAAATGGTTGGTTTTTTTAATCTTATTATAGTTATTCTCACTCACAGTAGATTGGTATGTGTCATGGTGTTAGTGGAGGTATTTGGATGGGCATGTTGGATTATTTTCAATTAAATATGCAATCTCTATAAACCATCAATAACTCGGAATCAAATGAGCAAATCAGTCAAGTTCCAAAACCTAAATGAAATATCAAAAAAGCAATTAGCTAGGAACAAATAATGCATTTGATTTATTGGTATAATGATTAAAAAAGTTTGGTTTCATCGCGTTTATAGGATAATGTTGGAAGAAGAGCAAATCAAGCTAAACTAAGTAAACATTAAACACCATTAGCACTTAAATCATTAATTTTGGGTGATCCTCTCATGTGCTCAAACCATTATTGACATGTAGATATTAACAAACACAACGTAGAGATTTTCATAGGACTCTGTTTAACTCCATAAGTAACAATCACCACTGGCGTTCACCCCACCCGATGACTTTGAGATTCTCCTAATGCAAGTCATCAAAAGACGATCCATCAATTGGGAAAATTAGACAACAAACTAGCACTAAAATAACCCATTGGTGATCATATTAGGAAATCCACTAATAAGATTTGAAAAAATCTACTCAGTCTGGTCTTTGTTCATAGTTAGTGCCTGGGGAGGGTGTCCAGTACGTGAGTGCTAGCCCTATCATTCTATCCATAAAGAAATGGGTAGAGTTGATACTCACGTGCTGGACATCCTCTGCATAGAAATGTTCAATGAATTTAGATGAGTGGGTTTAATTGAATTCCACACCAGAGGTCAGTTAAGTGGATCAGGTGCAATATATATTAAGTGCAACATATATTATACATGCAATCAGACTTTAGGGTTCACAAAAATTAGGACAACCTGCCATGCAACCTGTGTTATCATGCACTATGATAATTTCAATGAGTTGTATGAATGCGGAATTAACTCCACTTGTTTGGTACGGGATGTTGAGATTCATTGCGCTTTCACTATAAAAAAAACATTAATAGCTACGGAAATTAGCGACGGTTTTAAAGATTTGCGGCGCTAATCTTATTGTAAACCGTCACTAATTATAAGATTTGTGGCGGCAAAAACCGTCGCTAATGCTTTTGACACTATTTCAACCAAAATTTACAAAAATCCGTCGCTAAATATTTAGCGACGGCAAACAATTTGTCGATAATTCTTGTATTAGACACCGTCGCTAAGCTTTACAAATAAAATTCATTAGCTATGGATTTTTTGAAAAAAAAATATACAAAAAAGTATTTAGCCATGGTAAATCGGCCGTCGCTACTTTTTACAAATATTTTTATATTAGCGACGGCATTTTGCCGTGGCTAATTGATTTAAATAAATAATTTAACATTATTTTTATATTAGTATATTAGCGATGGCATTTTGCCGTGACTAAATGGTTTTTAAAAAAAATATTTTAACATTATTTTTATATTAGCAACGACATTTTGCTGTGGCTAATTGATTTTTTTTAAAAAATTAACATTTGTTTATATTAGCGACGGCATATTGCCGTGGCTAAATAGTTTTTTTAAAAAATATTTAAAAAATATTTTTATATTAGCGACGGCATTTGGCCGTAGTTAAATGGTTTATAAATAAAATATTTTAACATTATTTTTATATTAGTGACGGCATTTTGTCGTGGCTAAATGGTTTTAAAAAAAAATTTACATTATTTTTATATTAGCGACGGCATTTTGCCGTGGCTAAATGGTTTTTAAAAATTAAACACGAAAGAATTTAGCTACGGCACAAAACCGTGGCTAAGTTTTAAATTTTTTTATTAGCGACGGCAAAAACACCGTGGCTAATTGATTTTTTGAGATCAGATCAGATCGAAGAAGAAGATATGATCAATATCGAAGAAGAATATGAGATATGATCAATATCGAAGAAGAAGATGAGATATGATCAAGATCGAAGAAGAAGATATGATCTTGATCAGATCTGAGATCAGATCAGATCAGATCGAAGAATATCAGATCGAATAAGAAGATATGATCAGATCTTGATCATATATTGATTAAGATATGATCAAGATCAAGATCGAAGAAGAAGATATTGTGGACTTATTCCACAGGTCCTTGCTTCGAGACCCACTGGAGGCATCTTTATTTCGGGGTGGTGTTTGACCCGTAGGTCACATCTCGGGACTAGGTTACGGATCCTAGCTATAAAACCGGCTTGCCTTTCAAAAAAAAAAAAAAAAAAATGATCTTGATCAGATTTGAGATCAGATCAGATCGAAGAATATCATATCGAATAAGAAGATATGATCATATCTTGATCAAGATCAAGATCGAAAAAGAAGATAAGATATGATCAAGATCGAAGAAGACGATATGATCAGATCTTGATCAAGATATGATCAAGATCAGATCGAAGAAGAAGATAAATATGATCAAGATCGAATAAGAATATAAGATCTTGATCAAGATCGAATAAGAAGATATGATCTTGATCAAGATCAAGATTGAAGAAGAAGATAAGATATGATCAAGATCGAATAAGAAGATATGATCTTGATCAGATCAGATCGAAGAAGATCAGATCAAATAAGAAGATATGATCAGATCTTGATCAAGATCAAGATCGAAGAAGAATATATGATCAAGATCGAAGAACAAGATAAGATATGATCAAGATCGAAAAAGAATATATGATCATATCTTAATCAAGATATGATCAAAATCAAGATCGAAGTAGAAGATATGATCAAGATCGAGAAGAAGATAAGATCTTGATCAAGATCGAAGAAGAAGATATGATCTTGATCAAATCTAAGATCAGATCAGATCGAAGAAGAATATATGATCAAGATCAAGATCAAAAAAGAAGATATGATCAAGATCAAATTTATATGTCATGAAGGGTCGAAGTCGAAGATTTATAATAACAGGTGATCTATGGAATCGTAACTTTGCTACTCGGATTCAAGCCATAAAAGTTCTGAAAAAAAGACGTTTGAAGAAAGTTGGGTACCTAGTTAGTATGTCATGAATTATTTTTTAAATACAAATTTATATGAATTATTTGCTACTCACTAATTAATTTTTTTTAAATTAACATTATGTTTATATTAGCGTCGGTGAAAACCTGTCGCTAGTTTTTTTTTTTTAAATTACATTTTTTTATATTAGCGACGACATTTTGCCGTGGCTAAATGTTTTTTTTTTAATTTAATGTTATTTTTAAATTAGCGACGACATTTTGCCGTGGCTAATTGATTTTTTTTAAAAAATTAACATTATTTTTATATTAGTGACGCCATTTTGCCGTGGCTAATTGGCTTTTAAAAAAAAATTTAACATTATTTTTATATTAGCGACGACAATTTGTTTAAAAAAAATTAAATTGTATGTAATTTAGCAACGGTAATTTACCGTCGCTAATTGTTTAAAAAAAATCATCGATCCGCGTGAAACTTAATCTCAACCGTCAATAACACCAAAAAATTTAGCTCAATCCCACGCACTAAACCAAATCACGTCACCGATCCGCGTGAACTAACACAACCAATCCCCTTCAATTACCTTTCTCTATATAAATTTCAATTTTTTCTACAAACCAACTTAAACAAAAATTTTCTCTCAACCTCCAGAGAAGAAACCCACAGAGGAGAAGTCTGTCGTTTCCTCGACACCGATCCCCGCCGCCTTTCTCTCGGAGATTTCTGATCTGAGATCTGAGATTTGATATCTCTGACCTCGGAGATCTGAGATCCGAGATCTCCGATATTCTATAGATCGAATTTTTGTTTTTTTTTGTAATTTTTGTATGGATTATTTGTAATTTTTGTATGATATTCTATAGACTGTGTAATTTTTGTTATATTTTGATCAATTAAGTTTAGTTTTGGTAGTTGATATTAATTTTCAGAATAGAAAATCATTAATAGTTAATTCCATTATTAAAAATGAATTATAATTTGTAATTTATAATTTGTAAATTTCATTTGTCAATATGATTTGCAACAAAGTTGTCCCTAAATAGCCACGGAAAATAATGTTGTCGCTAATATAAAAATAATTTTAAAATATTTTTTAAAAAAAATCAATTAGCCACGGCAATATGCCGTCGCTAATATTAAAATAATGTAAAAATATATTATTTTAAAAACCATTTAGCCACGGCAAAATGCCGTCGCTAATATAAAAATAATGTAAATTTTTTATTAAAATCAATTAGTCACGGCAAAATGTCGTCGCTAATATAAAAATAATGTTAAATTTTTTTTAAAAATCAATTAGCCATGGCAAAATGTCGTCGCTAATATAAAAATAATGTTAAATTAAAAAAAAATCAATTAGCCATGGCAAAATGCCGTCGCTAATATAAAAATAATTTTTTTAGCTACAGTCTTTGTCGAAATTTTCAACAGCTTTAGCGGCGGAAATTTTCTGACTTAGCCATGGTTTTTTTGCCGTGGCTAATTAGCGACGGGATATTTTACCGTCGCTGATTCAAATAGTGACGATAATAGTAGCTACGGTATTGCGACGGTAGTTGTGCCGTCGCTGATTCCTTTTAGCTACGGTTTTGGGACAATTAGCAACGGATTTTAACCGTTGCTGAGTTCAATTTTATTTTGTAGTGTTTGATCAGTAGAGGTTTGCAAGAGAAAATTTTCACACATTAAATATACTAATTAGTAAGTACATTAGCTTTCAAAATGTGATTAACTATGATAGGTGAACCCCTGCCAGAGCACATCAATGTGTGTCAGAAACAGGAAGTACCAGAAAGGTGTTCGACACAAATTTCATAATAATAATAATAATAATAATATTATTATTATTATTATATATTTTTTTAGATGAATGAAAGCATGAAAATTGCCAAAAGAGGGGGAAACCGAAAGAAATGGCCTTGTTGGCATTAGCAAGACTCTGAATATCCAAGAACTTTTTTTTAGCAAGTTTAGGCAGTTAGGGCAATCAATAATTTTTTTGTTAGGGTTGGGTTCTTTTATATTTTTACTCATTTTTTTTAAAACACAACTACAAACATCAATTATATATATAGTAGAAATGTAAATATTCCCAACCCTAACTAAAAATTTGCTGGTAGCCCTGGCTCTCTAGAATTGGGATTTTTTTTTTTTTTGTGTGTTATTTAAAAGAGTTCTGCTAGGCAACTAGGTTTTATAGCCCTGTAAATCATGCTGATGTGGCCAATCCAATAGGCTCAAAATGCTTAATTGTTTCCAGCCCAAAAGGCTCAACCATCGCCGCATTTGAAGCCATTTCCAAGCATCCCGTGTTTGGAACTGCAAGTGAATCCTAGTCATCCATCGAAAAGTCATAGAATCTCGAGACATGTCGCATTGGACGCACAACCCCCTTCAGTACAGTTCCCTTGCAACGACTACCTTAATTCAACCCTTTCGAATTCCACTGCCATTCGAGAACCACTACCACCACCCTATTCATCTACCATCGTAATTGAAGAGAACAATAAGCCGCACCGGGTTTCGCTCACAATGCTGAAGTTCAATAAGTGATTATTTTCGTGTCCGAACTTGGAAAAAACATGTTAAATTTCTTCCATCCGGCCTGCTGCTGCGATTATGTGTCAACGTACGTGCCTCCACTACATCTGTTGATATCATACAATCTTGACGACCACTTAAGTTGCTACAGTTTCCCAAAAGAAACCCGTTTTGAGTAGTGAGGGTATAGTTCTTGCTGGAGAGTTGACTCAGGGAATGGATCGGTCTGTTGCAAATTGAAGGCATGTTCTGTAGAAGGGTGTCGTTGTAGTCACGTTCGCCACTTTGAAATCTCCGATTTTAATTTCTCCATTTCTGCAGTAATTGAGAGGGATTTCGCACTCGTCAAATAATCCGAATGGGAATGGTAGGTGCTTGTGAGTTGACCCGCCACCGCAGGATCGGACGCAACGAGCGGTAGCCGGTTTAGTGGAGAGCAGTAAAAATCTGAAAGTGATTGTACAAAACAAGAGAATTGCAAAAGTTTGTTGAAGACCATGGCGAATTGAATTCAATTTCGAAAACTAAACAAATGCTTTAGAAGAAGTGAATAAGTTCTAAAGAAGGAAAGAAAAGAAGAGATTTGGGTGAAAACGATGAATTTTGTTTGCGACTGGGGTATCCCGATGAGCGACATTGTGCGTCTCAAAGCTGATGCGCTCATCTCGAGGAGGCCCCTTTCCCTCCTCCCTCCCTTCCTCGACCCCTAGCAAAGCTCACTTAGAAGAGGAATTCTAAATGTCGAGGGAAAGGGCGAGGAAAGACACGTGGCGGGGTGGGGACCGTCCACCCCGCTCGAGATGCATGCACCAAAAACGACAGCACGCATCTCGAGCGGAGTGGACGGTCCCTACCCCGCCACGTGTCTTTCCTCGCCCTTTCCCTCGGCATTTAGA
Organism: Berberis thunbergii; assembly: GCA_003290165.1. Lineage (NCBI taxonomy): Eukaryota > Viridiplantae > Streptophyta > Magnoliopsida > Ranunculales > Berberidaceae > Berberis > Berberis thunbergii. The sequence continues at coordinate 46,055 of QNQO01002838.1, forward strand.
ATTTCTCCACTTAGAATTGATTCTAATCAAAGACAAATTTTTGACCAACTAATCACATTTAAGACATTCTTATTAGTTGAACTTGTCACCTATCATCTTTTTTTTTTAATCCATATAAAAAATAGACTAACATGACCAAGTATTTTTTATTCAGCAATTTGAAAGGTTAATCAAATAGTTTCTATACTTTTCTTTTGGTGAATCATTATTTTACTTGAAATTTTCAAACTCTAAGTAGAGATATTATCTTTCTTAACTTTAATGTATATATTTCTTATCAAGCTAAAATCCTTATTTAATATGACATAAAACCTAGTTCATGATTAATTAATCCATATAACTCATTCTGTATTTGTCTTACCTTACAATAATTGAGTATATATAAAACAAAATTCAAGACCAAGTCTTTTTCTCTAAATTCATCAGTGTATTATTTTCTCCTCCTGTTAGGTAGCCATGGGTTCAGACTGGTGGTGGATACGGGATGGGATGGACATCATTTCTATCTCATCACATTTGTTTGGAATTTGAATGGGATGGGATAAACCTCGTCTCATCCCAAACGGATTCGGAACATGACGGGATGAGCATGTACTAAATTTTGAATTGAAAATTTAACATATAAGATTGAAAATTTTGGATTTACCAAACACACAACTCTAAGAACAACTATATAACTTTAAACCATTGATTATTATTTCTCCATTTCATTAGCTTTTATTCATTTTTTTAGAATCACTATCAAAGATAGTCATTGTTTTTGGTACATTGCTAACGAAAATGATCAATGACTTTATATTTAAAAACTACGAGAATCACACATTGTTGTTGTCAAGAGTTGAGAAGAGAAAAAAAAAAGAAGGGATATGGTTTGAGTTAGATTCATTATCTAGGTGAGTCGCATGGAAGTTTGTGAGAATAAAATAATCATGTCAATAAATAAAGCAACAAATAAAAAGTATGTCAACAAATATTTTCATAGTTTCATACTACATATTTCATATTAAATATTAAAAAATCGGTAAGAATGAAATTCTTCATTCGATCCCATCCCACTCTAGATCGAGATAGGATTGATCAATCCCAATAGAACCCAAAAAAATCGGAACGAGACGGAATCTAGATCGCGGGATGTGATACCTACCCCTAATTCAGACTCAACTGCTTTGTTTGGATCTAGTTTTTCTAATTCATATTTTGAAAGGCACGTTAAATAATTTTTACAATTTGGCAACCAATAGCAATGAATAGAATAGCCATAATAGCTAGGACAAGGTTAAAAGAATGATTGGGATATATCATGATTGATGTACCTAAACCCTTTAAAAATTTCCAGACTCTAGTAGAGATTTTATTTTTTCTTAATTTTAATATGTTTATTTCTTTTCAAGGTAAAATTCTTATTACATATGTCATAAAACATAGTTATTAACTTCATGAACTATTACGTAATATTTAAATAATTGAGTCAATTGCTTAGTATTCAATGATTTTTTGAAAAATCAATCTTCAACAAAACCTTCTGAAACGCCGTCAAAGAGAGACTAGGGTTTCTTTCTTTTAGCCTATAACTCAATTATGTGTTTACTGTTTTATATGAAGAGAGAAGACCTAGTTTCCTAATTTGATTACTCAATCTTAGCACAACTTGACTATTCAGTAATTTATATTAAATCGATATTCCTATTATTGACCATTTAATATCTGATGAGACATTGAATAGTCACTTGATCACAGTTGTACATGAGGAATGTCCCAACCCTAATACGAGAAAGGCTTCAGCAGTGTCCTAAGACGACCCATTCATAAACTGATGTTTATCACATAAGTCAGGTGACCAAGCTCAAGTCACGCTAGCCTAAAAGGTAGGGGTGGGCAATGTCGGTTCGGTTCGGTTTTGAGCCCCAAACCGATTTCGAACCGATTTCATTCGGTTTGCCCAAAACTCAAACCGAAACCGAATTTTGTATTTGTAAATCGATGAATTTTGTATTCTAGACCATGATTTTTTTATTTTTTATTTTTTGTTACTTTCGCTATTATTCTATGTACCCATTTATCCGCATTATTATTCTTAATACGTTCTTCATAAAAATAAACACTTCCATGGAAAGAGTGAGTCGAAAAATGAATTTAGCGATTTCCTCCCAATTTTCAATGACTATATAATCCACTATTTTGGATGGTTTTTCGATTTTTCTTCTCTGTCACTTTCACTATTATTTTGCATATATGTTTATCCCTTTTAATGTTCCTAATATGTTTTTGAAGAAATAAAAACTTCCATGGAAAGAGTGAGTCGAAATCTGAATTTTGCGATTTTGCCAAGTTTTCAAAGGCTATAATCTATATTAATTTTTTTTTTTCGAATTTCCTTTTTGTCACTTCCACGTTAGATTATATATATGAAATATAGTATATCTCCCAGAGGATACACGTTTATTTGTTTTTATTTTTTAATATATTTTCAATTGAAATAAACATTCAATGGATGCAGTGAGTCGAAATTATAACTTAGCGATTTTGCTAATATTCAAAAGGTTATGAATCCATAATTTATGAGATTTTTTTCGATGTTACTTTTTGTTGTTTTTGCTTTTATTCTACAATATATGATTTTGATTAAAAAACAGTTTTGAGGAAAATTTGAGTCAAAATCTTTATTTAGCTATTTTCTCAAAAGTTTCAAAGGCTATTTGTCCACGATTCTGATTAGATTTATTCATTCACCATCAGCTGAGGTTTGTTGATGATAGATGAAAGCACATCGCAAAAGAACACAAGAAGAAGAAGAGTTGGTTTTTTTTCACGACTGTGAATTTGGTTTGAAGATGTTTATAACGAAATATAATATATATAAGTCAATAGATCGAGGAGAGAGAGAGAAAATGGACTGGCATTAGAGAGTTACAAGAAGCATTTAAGAAATTTAATTTTACAACAAGTAAATGACAATGAAACTTTAAAATAAAAAAAAATTATATTCGTGATTCAAATTTTGTACTCAAAAGAAATAATATATTTACCATTTATCCCGCGAGAGATTTGATCAAAGTAAATATAATTGAGATAAAATTTCATAAATGTTTAGACATAAAGATCGTTTCCTTTTTAAGTTGGAAAGAGAAAAGAGTCATTTAAACTACAAATCCCAAAGTTGGTGAATAGTTTCTTCTTCGTTTTCAATCAAAAAATACTAAATTGCATTAAAAGGAAAAACTATTTAGGTTGTCATTATTGTTACTATTACTAATACAAATTGATGCAGCCAGTCGATGGGCTGTTAAATTCATGTTCCTTTTATTGTCAATTGCTCTGAAACATTTAAGTAAGCTAGTTTGTGTTCCGGCCGATGCTACCATGTAACCTTCTGGAAAGACTAAATTGCGTTAAAAGGAAAAACAATTTAGGTTCAAAATAATTCCATCTCAAAGTCATTATTGTTACTATTACTAATATAGATCGATGCAGCCAGCCGATTGACTGTTAAGTTCATGTTCCTTTTATTGTGAATTGCTCTGAAACATTTAAGTAAGCTAGTTTGTGTTTCAACCGATGGTACCAAGTAATCTTCTGTACCATGATAAATGTTCGCTTCTATCATTAATCACTTTTGCAATGTCTTTTTACTATCAGCTATCACTACAACATTTTTCTACTATTTTGACATTGTTCATTCACTTGCTAGTCTGACCTCATTCAATTCTGCTTCAAACCTTATTGTCATGTCTTTCTTGTACCATCCTTTATTGATCCATATTATTTCACCATCTGCATCAGTCACGTAGAATGCAAAACATCCATCACCCATGTTTCCATAAAAAGTAGCACCAATGACCAACATAATAAAATCATAATCTACCAATATTTTTGCCTGCTCAACAATCTTTGAAAAAGCTTATGATTATTTCCAAGTGTATCTTCTTGTGGTAAATAATTTCAATTTCTCCCTTGAAGTTAAAAAAATTACCATTGCTATCATTAATTGAAAATGTTACATTACTACACCAACTTTCTTTAATAACAATTTTTCTATATCAAACATCTGCACAATTTTACATTTTCACCATTGACTAATTAAAATAAAGTGAGGTTAGAAAACCAGGTTTTGTAATCATGTTTACAACCAGGCTGATATGGCATCGTTACAAGAGTTTTTTACAACCTTGAGATACACATAAAATCTTTGGAGATTTCATCATTCTTTCGAGACCATGATACGTCAACCTGATTGCAAAACATAGTTGCAAAAACTTGATTTCCTAGCATTTTTTTTTTAAATATTCATACTATATTAACTAACAATTATGAAACCCCATAAATTACTCGTAACTAGATATTATGTTTTAAAACATTACATTTCACAAATATATATATATATATATATTGGAAGCAGTATTTTCTAGAGCTACCCACCTGACTAGGCTTTAAACAATATGGTTGAATGGTGATGTTCATTTATATTAAGCTAATTACATGTGACAATTTGAGTTGCTTGTGGTACTTTCTAGCTAGCATATTTATTTTGACAATGATAATGTTCATTTATATTATAATAGGTACTGAAATGTTGTCAAATGTGAGATGGCTTAATGGTTGAGCAATGTCGGATGGTATCACTAGGTCACAGATGTAGAATGTTGAATTTCTAGATATTCATTGAGTTAGTTAAGTGTTCTTAGGCGTCGATATATAAAAATTATTATTGGGATTAACCATCCTAGTTTTACCGATTACTTCACTAGTTGCTCATCGTCACCATCGTGTAAACTACCCAGGTCTTTCTTTAAATTTAGTGAGATTTAAAATGAAATGTCTATAAAAAAGAAGTGTGTATATATAATTATATATGTTCATTGTAAATATTGAGATTTAATAGTCTCTGATGATACATAAACAACGGTCACATCCCTGAGCTATATACGTGTCATGATGATCTCGATGAGCTACAGGCCTCAGCATCAGCCCATTAATACTGACCCGGCCCAAGCGGTTCTAAGCCTGCTCGACTTCAGTCCGTCAGGTGGACCCGAACTCTCACAGCATGCTAGACTAACATGTTTCACAACTATCCTCAATACTCATAAGTCCTCCTTAGGCAAGTATCTCAAGGATTGACTTTGGATGAGCAACTACAATTGCTCTCTGCTTCCAACTAGAAAGTAAACACCAGAGTCTCTTCTACTGATTGCTATTGGATTGGAAATTATCTCACGAAGATATCCTCCTTAAACTACACCTACGATGCCCTGGTTGAACCGGGACTCCTTACACTATAAATAAGACATAAGATTGGTAAGCTAAGATACGTTACAAATTTTCTGTTACAACATTACAAATTCATTAGATCCTTGTCTGACTTTAGCATCGAAGTGTCATCAGCCACCACAACAATGGTATGTGTCTCACGTGTGCAAGTCAACAAGTCAGCAGGAACTAGGTCAAAACAGATAATGAAAAACGACATCAACCTCCATAACACATAATTACGTTTTCTAAAAATAGATTTTAGCAACAACCGCTCATATACTACTGAAATTTAATTTTAAAATGCAACATAAACACCAAGCAAAATGCAATATCCACAACTCTCGTGAATCAAATAAAATATCAATCAAACCATCATTTTAACTTCAAATGAAGCCAAATGGGTGATGGCTCAGTGGTTGAGCAGTGGCGGATAGTATCACTAGATATGAACATTTTGATTATTTAACATAATAAAACATATTACATCAGCACAATTACATACATATTCTAACCTTCAAGAAAATCGGTCAAGGTTTTGCATCCATCTAATTTCTCCCAAACAATAGCAACATAATCATCATCATTGGAACTTCCACCACTAGCAGCTATATGAAAACGGTAATTTGTGTCTGCAACCACTTGTGTTTCGCGGCTGGTCAGATACCAATTTGGTGCATACCTTTTTGTTTTGTTCATAAATAGCAAAGTAATGTCATTGATGATAATGAATCTCCAACATCAAACATCTTCCACAATTTTAAATTATAACTGTCTTTTATCTCTAATCAAAATATCATTCTGAATTGTAATATAGACTAGCATATTATCCGTACCGTTGGCACTTTACATACACTTTTTTGCTGCTGATTATCATGGACTGATATCCACACCATCATTGCCCTTAATCAGTTCTATAAAAATAAATCATATTTTAGAATATAATTAAATTTTTTAGAGTCAAACTCGGTTAAAATTAGAATTGATTGAATGTTTGGGGGTCTTTGTTTGAATGTTTATTAAAATGTCCATCCATTCTTTGTAAAATATTATACTTAGGTTTGAAACTGTTAAAATACTTTCATCTTTTAATAATAAAATAAATATTTTGTATTGATCATTGGTTTTATTAAAAAGATCTTCAAAATTGCATTTCAATTATATCAAATTTACTAAAATCTGATAACATGTAGATAGTTAAGATAATTTTCATTTTGAAAAAAAAAAAAACACACTACTTTCTCTCTCTTCGCCACATGTAAATTTCACAAATTTTCATATTTTTTTTAAAAATAAATCTTTGCATTTCTACAGGTTCATTATTTACAAATATGTCATTATAGGAAATTAATCTCAGCCCTCAATTTTTTTTTTTAGTCAACAATGAATAGTAATGAATTGTAATATAGAATTATAAACAAAATGAGCACATTGAATGAGACTGCTCAATACCATCTATGGCATTTGAGATAGTTAACAAGGCATTTGAGATATTAAGTTTACCAAAAAGTAAGTGACAATTATTTAAACTTAAAAGGAAAAATTATATTTATTATTTATAGAAATCTGGTGAGAAATTTGAGGAAATTAAATATATTTGAGAGATTATATTCCATAAATGCTAAGAAGTAAAGATTATGACTTTTTTTACAAAGGAATTTTTCTTAAAAAATGGCTAGAAAGACCAAATCTTACTTAATAAAGAATATCTTGATACTGATTTGCATAAATAGGTAAAAAAATAATGCGGAGAAAACTGGTCCAAAATCTTCATAAAGGGAATCGGGATCCCGTGTTAACATAGGTTGAAACATAACATCCTAATAGTATACATGTTTAGTTTCGATGGATTACAATTAATATGAAACCAACACATACTTCCCTTATTTATTGTTAAATAAAATCTCAACCAAATTGGATAGAAATTTTATCTTTCTTAAATAAGTTCATTTTACTTGAGTGAGAGTAGGAAACCATGTTTTGTAAATATGTTTTTCAATCAGAATGATGTGGCATCATTAGAAGAGTTTTTTACAACTTTGATATACACATAAAATCTTTGAAATTTTATCATTTTTTTCAGATCATGACATATCATCGTAATTGCAAAACATAATTGCAAAAACATGATTTCCTAGCATTTTTTTATCTTATTTTCTTTGCAGAAAACATGTCCAACCTCCATCAAATCATAATCTCTTCTTTTATCTACACATCTTTCTTCGTTTAGGGCAAAATATTGTGGTCTGGATATCCATGGACGAAATATCTCGGACATTTTTTTCCATAATTCAAGGGTAGAAATATCCTAAATATCCCAAGATTTCAGCATTGCTACAGACTAGATGTATTTGTGGCATTTTTTTTTCTCTGACTGCTTTCGCAATAAAACCATCGTCCATGTCAAGGCCTCCAACGCAAATGCAATTCCTCCCAATGTGCTGATAATACCGATTTATGTTTTCTTCCATATCTGTTCACGATCAAGAATGTTAAATCCTCTGAAGATGTTGAAGATGCTCAAGCTGATTACAGTGTACCCAGTCAAATGATGGTATATATTCCAGCAAATTCTATACTTGTGATTTGGATTAGGTCTGAAGATCACCGCGAATGCCTGCACATTTTCAAGTTATAAGTGATGGTCTATATATAATATGTGTTATATACGTGTATATATATATTAACTAGAGTTACCTGAAGAGTGCCGAAGCAAAAGAGACCAATGCCAGTGTTCCGATGAAAATTGTTGTGAACTCCTGATTTATTTCCAAGAAACAAACCAAGTCCCCAGCCACCAACACCAATCAAATATGCAGAAATTTGATTTATTTTAAAATGATCAAGTTATGATATAGCAACTTTTCATAGTTTATTTGTATGCTTATAAGGGTGTCAAAAAATTTCTCCACTCTACCAATGTATCACATGATAGGAAAAAAAAATGCCAATTGAAGATGCTCTCATGGTATCATCGACGAAAAACTTCTTGAGCCTATAAAAGCATTAGTACATTTTTCTATGAGCAGTTCTATATGGCGAGGAAACGAGCGAGGAGAGGGAGGTGACGGGGTGGGAACCGTTCACCTCCCTCAAGATGCGTGCAGAAAAATTGACGGCACACATCTCGAGGGAAGTGAACGGTTCCCACCCCGCCACCTCCCTCCCCTCGCTCGTTTCCTCGCCCACTTCCTCGACATTTAGAATTTCTGTTTTTCTATACATTTGACTGAAATGCATTCGCCCAATAACTTGTACAAATTTATGATCGTATAGTAAGAAATGGGGTTTAGACCATTGATCATTATCGAAATCGTCATGATTGTATCATAAGGATTTGAGTTATACACACTGACCATCCAAGGGAGGTGCTAAGAATGTTTGGGTGCTCTTAAAAATTTATTGTGTGTGAATATAAATTCTCTTGCAAGAATCCAGCATCTATTCTCTCTCTCTCAAAATTGAGAATAACAAAGTCTCAAAAGAACCCCCAACCTTTGTCTGATAGAGTGAACTAAAAAAATGGGGTTTTCACTAACAAGCTTCATGGGTTCTCAAATTTCCCTTCCAAACACCCATCAAAACCATGTAAAGCTTCGATTCTTCAATGAGATGGACATCAGGACCCCAAATTTCAGCTTCCCAAAGCAGGGAACTCAATTAAAAATCAGACCTTTAATGTGCTGCAAGCATGAATTAATGGAGTTTGAGGAGAGAACAAGCCCAAATGAGGTAATCCCAGTCTCTAATTACTCTTCAAGTTTTGATATTTTTCTTTGATATAAAATGGGTGGTTGAAATTTTGTGTTTTTCAAGCTAATTTTTCTGCAGACCCATTTGTTCTTTGAAGCTATTTGTTTATAGGTTTATTAAAAAAAATTGGTTGGAATTGCTCTTAGAACTCTACATATGTTATCATGAAGAAAGTTAGAAGTAGTGGTGGTTAGTTTGACACTCAAATGTGCCCTTTGATTTTTATGGGATTGATTGAAGTTACATGAGCAAAGGTGAAATGAGTAAAAACTAAAAAGTGAATTCATAGAAAGAATCCTAACCATGTTTAGTTGTAAATAAGTCAGTGAGAATTAAGTTATCATACTTAACATTGCGGCGCCTGAAACGTTTAATAGACAAATTATTGAAGTTGAATTAAACACAAATAAATCTTGAGTAGAACTTTTGTTGTGCACTAAGCAAAAATGAAAATTTTGGTCTTGCTATACATTTGGCCAAAATGCACCTTCCAACAACAAAATGTATGGCTATATGTATATCCTGATATACATCCAATATTCGGGGCGGACAGCCTCTGTCCAACCCAACAACTAGTTGTTTCGAAGCTGAAATGAGGCCATCCAACCTAAAAACTTCTACATTCTGGCATTTTTCTATTGGAGTAAATTCTTATCCTCCATATATCCAAGTTATACCTGTCGTTGTCAGTGAGGCTCTACTGCTAATGTTAATTAACCCAACAGAGCTGATACCTTTGGTTGAGGAGATCGCTTTTAGTCATCAATCTCAACATTTCACAGCAGGGAGGAGGGAGATCGTCGCGACGAGGAGAAAGGAGGCGCATCAAAGGGAAGAGGAGTTTCCTAAAAGTGGTTTTGTGAGTTAGGTGAAATCTCTTTCATTCATTTAACTTAAATTAAGAGCAAAAATATTTTAAAATTAATCTTGACCGATCAATAACTTGAACTTAACGTTTTCATAAAAAAATGAAGACTAAATTCAAGTAGTTTTTAAAACTAGTGTCAAACTCTAAGTATAAACTAATGAATCTTAAACTCAAAAAAACTCCAAAATAAATAGTAAAATGGGGAAATCAGATAAGAAAAGAAATGAGAGGCGGTGAGATAAATTTAAAAAGTAGGAAGAAAGAGTAGGAAAAAATGGGGCATATATGGTCGTTTGCGGAGATAACTAAGAAAGTCAAAAATTCATCATGATTGCTTACACCTTTATTTTATCAGCTCTTTTAGGCGTCGAGTAAAGTGGCGAGGGGGTGGGTGTTACCACTCATTCCCTCGAAATTTACAGAACTGCGCATTTTGAGAGTGCAGGCATGCATCTCGAGGGAGATGAGCGGTTACACCCACCCCCTCGCCAGTTTCCTCACCGTTTAGAGTTTTCCTTATTTTATTTGAATCTATCTCCTCAAATGGTTGGTTTTTTTAATCTTATTATAGTTATTCTCACTCACAGTAGATTGGTATGTGTCATGGTGTTAGTGGAGGTATTTGGATGGGCATGTTGGATTATTTTCAATTAAATATGCAATCTCTATAAACCATCAATAACTCGGAATCAAATGAGCAAATCAGTCAAGTTTCAAAACCTAAATGAAATATCAAAAAAGCAATTAGCTAGGAACAAATAATGCACTTGATTTATTGGTATAATGATTAAAAAAGTTTGGTTTCATCGCGTTTATAGGCACTATCGCCAATAGAATAACGTTGGAGCAAATCAAGCTAAAACTAAGTGAAAATTAAACACCATTAGCACTTAAATCATTAATTTTGGGTGATCCTCTCATGTGCTCAAACCATTATTGACATGTAGATATTAACAAACACAACGTAGAGATTTTTCATAAAACTCTGTTTAACTCCATAAGTAACAATCACCACTGGCGTTCACCCCACCCGATGACTTTGAGATTCTCCTAATGCAAGTCATCAAAAGACGATCCATCAACTGGGAAAATTAGACAACAAGCTAGCACTAAAAAAACCATTGGTGATCATATTAGGAAATCCACTAATAAAATTTGAAAAAATCTACTCAGTCTGGTCTTTGTTCATAGTTAGTGCCTGGGGAGGGTGTCCAGTACGTGAGTGCTAGCCCTACCCTTCTACCCATGAAGAAAGAGGTAGAGTTGGTACTCACGTGCTGGACATCCTCTGCATAGAAATGTTCAATGGGTTTTAGATGAGTGGGTTTAATTGAATTCCACACCAGAGGTCAGTTAAGTGGATCAGGTGCAATATATATTAGGTGCAACATATAGTATGCATGCAATCAGACTTTAGGGTTCACAAAAAATTAGGACAACCTGCCATGCAACCTGGGTTATCATGCACTATGATAATTCCAATGAGTTGTATGAATGCGGAATTAACTCCACTTATTTGGTACGGGATGTTGAGATTCACTGCGCTTTCACTATAAAAAAAACATTAATAGCTACGGAAAAAACCGTCGCTAATTATAAGATTTGCGACGCAAAAAACCGTCGCTAATGCTTTTGACACTATTTCAACTCAAAATTACAAAAATCCGTCGCTAAATAAATTGTCGCTAATTCTTGTATTAGACACCGTTGCTAAGCTTTACAAATAAAATTCATTAGCTACGGTATTGTACCGTAGCCAATGGATTTTTTGAAAAAACAAATATACAAAAAAGTATTTAGCCACGGTAAATCGGTCGTCGCTACTTTTTACAAATATTTTTATATTAGCGACGGCATTTTGCCGTGGCTAATTGATTTAAAAAAATAATTTAACATTATTTTTATATTAGTATATTAGCGACGACATTTTGCCATGGCTAATTGATTTTAAACAAAAAATTAACATTTGTTTATATTAGCGACGGCATATTGCCGTGGCTAAGTGGTTTTTAAAAAAAATATTTAAAAAATATTTTTATATTAGCGACGACATTTGACCTTGGCTAAATGGTTTATAAATAAAATATTTTAACATTATTTTTATATTAGCGATGACATTTTGCCGTGCCTAAATGGCTTAAAAACAATTTTACATTATTTTTATATTAGCAACGGCATTTTGCCGTGGCTAAATGGTTTTTAAAATTAAACACTAAAGAATTTAGCTACTGCACAAAACCGTGGCTAAGTTTTAAATTTTTTTATTAGCGACGACAAAATACCGTAGCTAATTAGTTTTTTTGAGATCAGATCAGATCGAAGAAGAAGATATGATCATATCTTGATCAAGGTATGATTAAGATCAAGATTGAAGAAGAAGATATGATCAATATCGAATAAGAAGATAAGATATGATCAAGATCGAAGAAGAAGATATGATCTTCATCAGATCTTAGATCAGATCAGATCGAATAAGAAGATATGATCAGATCTTGATCATATGTTGATCAAGATCAAGATCGAAGAATAATATATGATCAAGATCGAATAAAAGATAAGATATGATCAAGATCGAAGAAGAATATATGATCTTGATCAGATCTGAGATCAGATCAGATCGAAGAATATCATATCAAATAAGAAGATATGATCAAATCTTGATCATATCTTGATCAAGATCAAGATCGAAGAAGAGGATAAGATATGATCAAGATCGAAGAAGACGATATGATCAGATCTTGATCAAGATATGATCAAGATCAAGATCGAAGAAAAAGATATGATCAAGATCGAATAAGAAGATAAGATATGATCAAGATCGAAGAAGAAGATAAGGTCTTGATCAAGATCTGATCATATCTTGATCAAGATCGAAGAAGAAAATAAGATATGATCAAGATCGAAGAAGAAGATAAGATCTTGATCAAGATCGAAGAAGAATATATGATCTTGATCAGATCTGAGATCATATCAGATCGAAGAAGAAGATATGATCAGATCTTGATCAAGATATGATCAAGATCAAGATCGAAGAAAAATATATCATCAAGATCGAAGAAAAAGATAAGATATGACCAAGATCGAAGAAGAATATATGATCTTGATCAAATCTAAGATCAAATCAGGTCGAAGAAGAATATATGATCAAGATCAAGATCGAAGAAGAAGATATGATCAAGATCAAATTTATATGTCATGAAGGGTCGAAGTCGAAGATTTACAGTAACAGGTGCTCTATGGGATCGTAACTTTGCTACTCGGATTCAAGCCATAAAAGTTCTGAAAAAAAAGACGTTCGAAGAAAAGTTGGGTACCCGGTAAGTATGTCATGAATTATTTTTTAAAACAAATTTATATGAATTATTTGCTACTCGCTAATTAATTTTTTTTAATTAACATTATGTTTATATTAGCGACGGCGAAAACCTGTTGCTAGTTGTTTTTAAAAAAATTACATTTTTTTTATATTAGCGACGGCATTTTGCCGTGGCTAAATGGTTTTTTTTTAATTTAACATTATTTTTAAATTAGTGACGACATTTTGCCGTGGCTAATTGATTTTTTTTTAATTTAACATTATTTTATATTAGCGACGGCATTTTGCCGTGGCTAATTGGCTTTTAAAAAAAATTTAACATTATTTTTATATTAGCGACGACAATTAGTTTAAAAAAAATTAAATTTTATGTAATTTAGCAATGGCAATTTACCGTCGCTAATTGTTTAAAAAATCACCGATCCGCGTGAAACTTAATCTCAACCGTCAATAACACCAAAAAATTTAGCTCAATCCAACACACTAAACCAAACCACGTCACCGATCCGCGTAAACTAACACAACCAATCCCCTTCAATTACCTTTGTCTATACAAATTTCAATTTTTTCTACAAATCAACTTAAACAAAAAATTTCTCTCAACCTCCAAAGAAGAAACCCACGGAGGAGAAGTCCGCTGCTTCCTCGACACCGATCCCGGCCGCCTCTCTCTCCCCTCCCTTCCACCGCAGCATCTCTCTCGGAGATCTCTAATATGAGATCTGATATCTCTGATCTCGGAGATATGTGATCTCTGATATGAGATCTGATATCTCTGATCTCGGAGATCTCCGATATTCTATAGATCGAATTTTTTTTTTTTTTTTTTTCATTTTTGTATGGATTCTTTGTAATTTTTGTATGATATTATATAGACTGTGTAATTTTGTTATAATTTTGATCAATTAAGTTTATTTTTGGTAGCTGATATTAATTTTCAGAATGAAAAATCATTAATAGCTAATTTCATTATTAAAAATGAATTATAATTTGTAAATTTCATTTGTTAATATGATTTGCAACAAAGTTGTCCCTAAATAGTCACGGAAAATAATGTTGTCGCTAATATAAAAATAATATTAAAATATTTTTTTTAGAAAATCAATTAGCCACGGCAAAATGCTATCGCTAATATTAAAATAATGTAAAAATATATTTTTTAAAAACCATTTAGCCACGGCAAAATGCCGTCGCTAATATAAAAACAATGTTAAAATTAAAAAAAATCAATTAGCCACGGCAAAATGCCGTCACTAATATTAAAATATTTTTTTAAAATATCATTTAGCCACGGCAAAATGTCGTCACTAATATAAAATAATGTTAAATTAAAAAAAAAAATCAATTAGCCACGAAAAAATGTCGTTGCTAATATAAAAATAATGTTAAATTTTTAAAAAATCACTTAGTCACGGCAAAATGTCGTCGCTAATATTAAAATATTTTTTTAAATAGCATTTAGCCGTGGCTAATATAAAAATAATGTAAATTTTTTTTAAAATCAATTAGCCACGGCAAAATGTCGTCGCTAATATAAAAATAATTTTTTTAGCGATAGTCTTCGTCGAAATTTTCAACAGCTTTAGTGACGAAATTTTCTGACTTAGCCACAGTTATTTTGCCGTGGCTAATTAGCGACGGGATATTTTACTGTCGCTGATTCAAATAGTGACGATAATAGTAGCTACAGTATTGCGACGATAGTTGTGCCGTCGTTGATTCCTTTTAGCTACAATTTTGGGACAATTAGCAATGAATTTTAGCCGTTGCTGAGTTCAATGTTGCTGAGTTCAATTTTTTTTTTAGTGTTTGATCAGTAGAGGCATGCAAGAGAAAATTTTCACACATTAAATATACTAATTAGTAAGTACATTAGCTTTCAAAATGTGATTAACTATGATACGTGAACCCCTGCAAGAGCACATCAATGTGTGTCAGAAACAAGAAGTACCAGAAAGGTGTTCGACACAAATTTCATAATAATAATAATAAATTATTATTATTATTATTATTATTATTATTATTATTATTATTATTATTTGTTTAGATGAATGAAAGCATGAAAATTGTCAAAAGAGGGGGAAACTGAAAGAAATGGCCTTGTTGGCATTAGCAAGACTCTGAATATCCAAGAACTCTTTTTTAGCAAGTTTAGGCAGTTAGGGCAATCAATAATTTTTTAGTTAGGGTTGGGTTCTTTTATATTTTTACTCACTTTAGGTGGCCATGGGTTCAGACTGGTGGTGGATACGGGATGGGATGAACATCATTTCTATCTCATCACATTTATTTGGAATTGGAATGAGATTGGATAAACCTCGTCTCATGCCAAACGAATTCGGAACATGACGGGATGAGCATGTACTAAATTTTGAATTGAAAATTTAACATATAAGATTGAAAATTTTGGATTTACCAAACACACAACTCTAAGAACAACTATATAACTTTAAACCATTAATTATTATTTCTCCATTTCATTAGCTTTTACTCATTTTTTTAGAATCACTATCAAAGATAGTCATTGTTTTTGGTACATTGCTAACGAAAATGATCAATGAGTTTATCATTTAAAAACTACAAGAAGCACACATTGTTGTTGTCAAGAATTGGGAAGAGAAAAAAAAGAAGGGAAATGCTTTGAGTTAGATTCATTATCTAGGTGAGTCGCATGGAAGCTTGTGAGAATAAAATAATCATGTGAATAAATAAAACAACAAATAAAAAGTATGTCAACAAATATTTTCATAGTTTCATACTACATATTTCATATTAAATATTAAAAAATCGATACCGGACGGAATGGATAGGCGAGATTGAAAATCTTCATTCGATCTCATCCCACTCTAGATCGAGATATGATTGATCAATCCCAATAGGACCCAAAAAAATCAGAACGAGACGGAATCTAGATCGCGGGATGTGACGCCCACCCCTAATTCAGACTCAACTGCTTTGTTTGGATCTAGTTTTTCTAATTCATATTTTGAAAGGCACGTTAGATAATTTTTACAATTTGGCAACCAATAGCAATGAATAGAATAGCCATAATAGCTAGGACAGGGTTAAAAGAATGATTGGGATAATCATGATTGATGTACCTAAACCCTTTAAAAATTACAGACTTTAGTAGAGATTTTATTTTTTCTTAATTTTAATGTGTTTATTTCTTTTCAAGGTAAAATTTTTATTACATGTGTCATAAAACATAGTTATTAACTTCATGAACTATTACGTAATATTTAAATAATTTGAAGGAACTAACTTCAGTCAATTGCTTAGTATTCAATGATTTTTTGAAATATCAATCTTCAACAAAACCTAGTCAATTGCTTAGTATTCAATGATTTTTTGAAATATCAATCTTCAACAAAACCTTCTGAAACGCCGTCAAAGAGAGACTAGGGTTTCTTTCTTTTAGCCTATAACTCAATTATGTGTTTACTGTTTTATATGAAGAGAGAAGACCTAGTTTCCTAATTTGATTACTCAGTCTTAACAATCCATCATAGTTGAGATTGAGTAGGAAACGAATTTCATTTAAAATCACAACTTGACTATTCAGTAATTTCTATTAAATCGATATTCCTATTATTGACCATTTAATATCTGATGAGACATTGAATAATCACTTGATCACAGTTGTACACGAGGAATGTGCCAACCCTAATACGAGAAAGGCTTCAGCAATGTCCTAAGACGACCCATTCATAAACTGATGTTTAGCACGTAAGTCAGGTGCCCAAGCTCAAGTCACGCTAGCCTAAAAGGCACGTGTCTTGTGGCTTGGCCTAGACAATAAGGCCCAAACATGAATCTCTGAGCTGCCATACACGAAATCTACTTGCACAAATCAGCTCATATCCCAATCAAGCATTTAGTCTTGAACAAAGCTAAGTGTCGAAAAGACTCAATCATGCACAGGTAAGATCTTGGGCGATATCTCCTCCCTCCATCACGCCTTCAATAAAATGGACAAGTGTGCGAAACACTTGCTACTTAAGGTGAGAAAAGGGGAGAAGAAAAATACACGCACACTTTGCAATTTCCATCTAGTTTTCACCCTTTCTTGCATCGATATCAACTTAAGCATCGGAGTGCCTTCGGCTACCACAACGGTGGCCCCTGGCTAACCTTGTTCATTTTTGCAGGTTCAAGATCAACAATGACATATTTGGACACATCAGTTTAGCGTCATTCATGGGGAGAGATGATAAGTTTTTCCAGAAACAAACATAAAGTTCTTTTAGCTAACCAGAACAGCGGAAAATGGTCATCAGTACCAGATCTTGAGCATTCGACAATGATGCCAAGCCAGACAACACTCTCTGGTCGGGAAGCCCAACTATAGGGTCGAATCGATCCGATCGAGGAGGCTGAATAGCCTCACGATCCAGCCATTGAGGCGGTCGAGGCACACCTCAACATGAGTCAAATTCTGCTCCACCTAGATCACCTAACAAGGGTGAAAAAGGCTCACTCGATATCAACAACAATGATCTGAGACCGGCCAAATCTGTGACCTAAGAGGATACACAATATCGTGTCTAGGAAGGCAAAAGCCTCCTAGTAGAGGAGCAAAGAGTTTACCGAGAGGGAAACCAAGGAGGATATGAGGATCATGGGAACCATGCCCTGAAGACAGACTGGATGACGACTAATAACCCACTTCGACTATGGGTGACCAACCCCTGATGTCCTATATGATCTCATTGTCATTCCATTTTCGGAAGAGATCAACAGTGCCCTTCTTTCTAAGAAATTCATCCCCCCAAAGCTCGAGTTCTATGACGGAACATCAAATTTGTCAGATCGATCATCTGCGCCATTACCACCATATGATGGCACTTTAAGAAATCAGAAGCCACTATGTGCAGAACTTTTTTCACCAGCCTGAAGAAGGTTGCACTGACCTTGTTCCATAGCCTACAATCAAGATCTATCGGTTCATTCCATGTCCTAGTGAATGTATTCATCACCAGGTTCGCCGGGAGTCAACGAATCCTTGTTCATGTCTGTATCATCAATAATAATAATAATAATAATAATAATAATAATAATAATAATAATAATAATAATAATAATAATAATAATAATAATAATAATAATAATAATAATAATAATAATAATAATAATAATAATAATTTTCAAGCTAAAATCCTTGTTTAATATGTCATAAAACTTAATTCTTAACTTCATGAACTATTATGTAATATTTAAATAATCTTAAGGAACTTACTTGAGTCAATCGCTTAGTCTTGAACGATCTTTTGAAAATCAATCTTCAACATGACCTTTTGAAACGATGTCGTCAAAGAAAAACTCGGGTTCTCTCTCTTAGCCTATAAACTCAATTATGTGTTTATTATTATGATCCTTCGATGAAGCATACATCATTATTTATATGAAGAGAGAAGACTGAGTTTCCTAATCATATTACTCAATCTCAACTATCCATTAGGGGTGGGCACGAAACGAGATGGGATGAGATGGACCCATCCCATTCATTCAGGATCGGGACGAGACGGGATAGACCTCATCCCATCTCAAACGAGATCGGGACGGGATCGAATGAACACGTACCAAATAGTCCTCCAATTAAAAATAACAAAAAGATTTTTATCTGACATTACTCACATACCAATAATGTCAAATTTATATACATATAACTTATATCATAAATAATAATAGATATTAAATAAATAAATATTAAAAAAATTTGGAAGACAAATAAATATTAAATTTCATTTTGAATTAATGATTCAATTCATTTAGATTTCATATAGAATTTCATCCTGTATTGATTTAATTTCAACACATCCTAAACTTTAATTTATAAGAGTATTTTGATTAAAATTAATAATAATTATTAAATAAATAAATTTGGGATTGCACGGGATAGGCGAGATTGAAAATCTTCATCCTAATCCCATCTCACTCTAGATCGGGATGAGTTTGATCAATCCCAAAAGAACCCAAAAAAATCGGGAAAGGACGGGATGGGATCGAGACAGATTCAGGATCGTTGGATGAGATGCCCACCCCTACTATCCATCACATTGTGAAATTGAGTAGGAAACCAATTTATTCTAAAATCACAACTTGACTATTTCTGTAATTCTTATTAAATCAATATGCCTAATATTGATCACATCATATCATTAATTAAGAATTGAGTATATTTCTAACTGAAAACAAGGCTTTAAAAGCTTACTCTAAATTATCTTGTCCATTACCAAGCCAAACTTATTCATGTTCGACAGATTATTGTACGTTGGTGATCATCAATCTAAGTCTTTCCCAAGCTTGCAAGTTTAAGGTCGGAAAATCTGCCCAAGTTGCAGTGTTTCGATTATATTTAAGGGTTGTGTAAGTTTTCGAGTACAATTGTCGGGAAATTTTCATGAGAACATATATAGTAACTACTAATCAGTAGATTGATATACTTTAAATGATACAAACCAAATTAGGTCAGAAGCTGTTGAACCTAAAATTGATTACAATCATGATTAGTTAATTCATAGAAGCTATTCTATCACGTTTGTCTTACCTTACAATAATTGAGTATATATATTATATATAGAACAAAATTCAAGACCGAGTGTTTTTTATTCATTAGTGTTAGACAAAACCTTCAATTTGCAGGCCAAGGAGTCAACTTCCGTGTTGTTGACTAGGAAAGACTTTTAACATAGACTTTGAGTCAACGAACACAAGGGTCCAAGTCCATGACAGATTGTGGAAATCTAGGCCTATTATTTTCTTGCTCTCTTATGCAAGAGTTTGAGTCAAGTAAACGGTGATCAAGTCAAGAAGGCAATTGCATGATAGTTTCTTTGAAACATAAGAGATAGAGATGAGAAAGTTGTTCAAACTTCAGAGTCACTGTGATAGACAAAACTTTCAATTGCATGGTAGTTTCTTCGGAAGATAAGAGATAGAGATGAGAAAGTTGTTCAAACTTCACAATCACTGTCATCTTTGATAAGAGATAGAGATGAGAAAGTTGTTCAAACTTCACAGTAAAAAATTTAATGAAAATCTAAATCAATAAGTCGATGAACAATGATAAGAAGTGTATTTGTCTCTTAATGAAAATCACCATTGCTTTTGTGAAAAAAAAATTTCCTTCCCAAATTTAATCTATTTACAGTCTTAACTCTTAACCAACTTTACATTTCCCATTTTGCCTTCACTTTTAATAGTTTTTAACTTTTTACTTTCTTTTATTATTAAAATAAAAAGTAAAAGGAAACATGATTTTCAGACTCTAGTAGAGAGATCATTTTCCTATTAATATTGAAGCAAATCTTCCATCCTTGTACACAAATTTCAATCTGAATTCCAAACAGCAAAAAAAGAAACAAAAACAAAACAATGGCAGAGGAAGCTGTGAGCTTTGCTATCCAAACACTGGCATCATTGATCACCGTTGAAGCAAGGCTATTGATAAATTTTAGCAAAGAAATTAACAGCATCAAGGGAGAGTTCGAGCACATCAGGGCGCTATTAAAGGATGCAGATGCAAAGAGTGAAATGACGGAAGAAGAACAAGTGAACTTTGGTTGAAAGAGTTAAGACATGTTGCCTTCGATATAGAAGATCTGCTCGAAGAGTACGTGTTTCGGTTCCACATACACCAACACGTTCGTGGACATGGGACCTGTGGATTCATTCATTGCATAAAACACTTCTTCAACAAGTTGAAGCAACGACATGATATGGACTAGTAGGATTCAAGAAATAAAACTTCAGATCAAAAGGATTTCAGAAAGAAGAAAAAATTTCGAATTTGTTGACTTGAATTCAACCACAGCTAGTAAGTTCATCAATTTTGTTTGTCCATATTTCTTTGCCAAAATATCTTTAAAGCAATATTTTTTTTCTCCCATATCTGAATTATAACGATGATGCTCCAAACAGGTACTTCTCATAATGTACGTGATCCTCGGGAAGATGCACTTTTTCTTGATGAGAGAAAGTGGTGGGCATCACGAACCTAGAGACCAACTAATCAGTTGGTTGGTAACGAAGAAGAAGCAAGCCTTGGCGTGGTTTCTGTGTTTGGACCAGGTGGTCTTGGCAAGACCACACTTGTCAGGAAGGTGTATGAAGACAGAAGACTAAAAGAACTTGACTTTCGTATCTGGGGCTGGATCACGGTTTCGCAAAGTTATGACTCCAAACGCCTTCTGATAGAACTGATTTTGGCAGCAGACAAGAAAGATGAGCTCTCTCAATTACAAGGCCTGGAGACCAGACGGCTAAAAGAGAAGCTGAACAACTCTTATAAGGCCAGAGGTACGTGGTCGTCGTGGACGACATATGGAGTTATGATGCATGGCTTGAAATTAAATCTGCATTGCCTGATAGTGGATGTGGTAGTCGAATCATAGTGACTACTCGTTCACGAGATATTGCTAATTCTTGCCGAGAAAATTCTGGATATGTGTATGAACTCAAGCCACTATCCCCAGATGATTCTTTGTTACTTTTCCACAAGATGATGGCACACAAATCTAATGTTCTAAAAAACAACTACTCTGGTGATGATCATTTAGGAAAAGTTGTTCAGAAATTTTTGAAGAAATGTGGCGGGGTGCCACTTGCAATCAATGCCATCGCAGGTCTTCTTTCCACTAGGGAGACCATTGATTGGGAGAAAATCAGTACTGAGAGTGATTCACTGTTTAGTCATTTCCAACTTGGTGATGTGAATACCATACTTTCACTGAGTTATAATGATTTATCTTACCATCTCAAGTCTTGTTTGTTATACTTGTGCATGTATCCCGAGGATCATATCATCGATTGTCCAAGTCTTCTACGCTTATGGGCTGCAGAGGGGTTTTGTGACTCAGATGTGGCCACCGACGACACAAAGGAAGACAAAGCTGAGACTTACCTTGATGAATTGATTGCACGAAGCCTCATTCAAGTGGAGAAGATTGATGATAGAGATAGAATTGGTAAGGTGAGACAATTTCGTATCCATGACCTTTTGCGGGATTTCCTCCTGGGAAAAGCTCGCGATCAAGAATTCGCTGTATGTTTGCCTGATAATAAACCCAACAGTGGCAGACTTCGGCGCGCATCTTTTCTGAACACCACCGAGGATGTTACCGAGAATACTGCTCTGTTAAACTCATTACCGCAGATCCGGTCATTGCTTATATTTGGGCGCACCACTCCTAGTATCAATTCCAGATTTGTTTGTGGTGGTAGACTTAAGCTTTTGAAGGTCTTGCACTTGGAAGATGCTAGTTTGGCTAAATTCCTCGGCGATGATGTCACGACCAATTTATTTTTTCTGAGATATCTACGTTTAGATTTCATGTATGAGGTTTCACAACCAGTGTGTATTCTAAGTTCTTTGGGGAAGCTCGTAAACTTAGAAACCTTAGATGTATCCAACATCGGACGCAATGTTCTTGTTGAACTGCCAGATGAAATCCTCAAGCTGACACGCCTTCGCAATCTGATTGGTGACAAGTACGGTGTAGGTTTACGACTACCCAAAGGAATAGGCCGGTTGAGTTCCTTGGAAAACTTAGAGGGGGTGAATGGAAGGGAAGGAATTGATGGTAGGGAGTTGGGGAAGTTAACCCGACTTAGAACATTGATTATTCAAGAACTGCGTGGGGAAGATGCAACTGCTGTGCTTGCTTCAGCCATCGAGAAGATGAAATATCTGAGATATTTAGGGCTTGAAATGGCAGATGAAAACTCCAGCTGTGGTTTTGAAGTAGAAAATATGAAACAACTTCGTCCTCCTCGATTATTTCAGCTTCAATTCTTAGGTCTAAAGGGGAGAATGAAGGGCACTCCTGATTGGATTCTCTCACTTGATAGGCTCCTCTCTTTGCGTCTTTGGGGTTCCCAAATAAAGGACGAGTCATTTTTCAAAGATCTTCAACTGATGCTACCCAATTTGAAGAAACTAGTGTTAGAGAATGATGCCATAGAGGTAGCAGAGTTGTGCTTTCACAGGGGAAGCTTCCCCAAACTCAGAGATCTGACTCTAGATTGGTTAACCAAATTGAGATTGATCAAAGTAGAGGAAGGAGCAATGCCCTGCATCAAAACCATACAATTCCGTGTGTGTTGGCAATTGGAGAATGTACTGACTGGGATTGAACATCTCACCACTCTCGAGACAATTAATTTGTTAGGAATGTCAAAGCATTTTTTAATGGCAATGAGAGGTCATCGCTGGAAAGATGGACACTCTCCAGCTGTAGTGTGTATATGACTAACTTTTGAGTAAGTAGCCTGACTTGCCTTTTAAAAATAAAATAAAATGGTTGTGTGTTTTTTTATTAATTTATTTAATTTACGAAATGAAGGAGGAGAAGAATAAGAATTGAGATGAAGATATAACTAGTGAAGGAGGAGACTAAGGGTGTGTTTGGTTGTATGAAATCCTATGTCATGGGAATTCATGAGGGGACCACTATATTTTAGGCTAAATTGATATATCACTCCACATTTACCATTTGACCACCATTTGATTTTGTGATCAATGGTGGGAATTCCACTCCTTGGCCCCCCCAAGGCATGTGATTCTCATGTTCATGATACTTTTATTCCCACCATTGATCACAAAACCAAATGGTGGATGTGGAGTGATATATCAATTTAGCCTAAAATATAGTGGTCCCCTCATGGATTCCCATGGCATAGGATTCCATGCAACCAAACACACCCTAAGGGTGCAGCAGTGGTGTTTATATTCTACAAATCTGAATTTGGTGTGTTATAATATTATCACAAGAATAATTTTTTATTTTGTTTTCATTCATCTATTGTAAAACAACTTTCAAGTGGAAGCTGATACTATTTGAGCAGTGTTTAAGTGGAAGAGATGTGCACGATGTTAAGGTGATGGATTCTAGTGTTTGTGTTGTTTGGTTTGTTTGATACCAATATTTCAGTATTGTAAAATCAGCTTTATGAAAAAAAATTCCTTTCCGTCACTTCCGCTATTATTTTACATACATGTTTATCCTTTTTAGTGTTCTTAATATGTTTTTAATAAAAATAAACAATTCCATAAAAATAATGAGTTGAAAGCTGAGTTTAACAATTTTGCCAATTTTTCAAAGGCTACATATAAACGACAATTTTGGATGGGTTTTTTTTTAGTTGTCCTTTCTGTGAATTTTGCTATTGTCTACAAGAGTAATTCTAGGGGTCGAGGAAACCAGCGAGGAAATGAGTGAGGGGAGGGAGGTGGCGGGGTGGGAACCGATCACCTCCCTCGGGATGCGCGCACCAAAAAGATGGCACGTGTCACGGACTAGTAATCCGTGCGGCACTAGTATCCAATCCACTAGTAAGCCTATGAGTAGTTACTTTGACGGGCACAAATATTAACTTGAGAATGCACAATATCAATCTGTAGACAATATAACAATGCACAATAGTCAGTAAAAGCTCTCATTCACATTCAATAGGTTACAATGGGGAGGAACGTTCGGAAGGACGTTGCTCAAGACTAGTTCGATGCTATCGATCGAAGAGAATACAAGTTTGAAGTTGAAAAGCAATGCAAAGAAAATAATAAAAATGCTAGCGGTACAGTCTGGCCCGACTATGCAATGGAGGCAACACGTCCTCACAGTCAAGAGCTCAAACCTTCCCCCTATAATATAGATGCTAAGCATTTGGGCACTTTTCAAAAGGGAACATTGAGTTTTGAGACCATTAGACATTGAGTTTTGAGACCATTAGGATGGCCTCTGACCTTGAGTCCTTACACTCTCCCACACTCAATTCGCTGACGCCCTCGCAGCGAACTTTTCCAAGTACTCTTCCAGCTTTGAGAGGTATGGCAGTAGATGCTCGACTGGCTCCCAACTGATTTCTGAAGGAGGTTCATCCTGCCACTTGACCAAATACTCTCTATCCGGGCCTGTGTTGTTGATGAGACGGTCAGCTAAGATTTCTTCCACTTCTCGATCTGGCTTAGTAGGATGTTTAGGCAATGCTCGGGTAGAGACATTTCTTGTGGGATCAGCGGCATCGGCATGGTAGGACTTCAAGTTACTTGCATGGAAGACAGGATGGGTGAAGCGGAGCCAATGTGGTAACTTGACGCGGTAGGAGACTTTGCCAACTCTCTCAATAATCTGTACCGGTCCCTCATACTTGCGAAACAAATTGTTGTGTGCTCTAGCCGTCCGTTTATACTTGTTGAACATATCTAACTTCACCAAAACCAAGTCCCCGACTTCAAAAGGATCGATTCGTCGCTTCTTGTCCGCCCATTTCTTCATGTGACGGGAGGCTTTCTCAAGATAGGCTCGAGCAACTTCAATGTTTTTCTGCCAGGCTTTGACAAATTCAAGAGCTCTGGGGCTGGGTCCTTGGTATCCGGTTAGCACGGTATGTGGTGTCAATGGTTGCTGACCGGTGACTAACTGAAAGGGGCTGGAGTGAGTAGCTGAGCTCTTTTGTAAGTTGAAACAGAATTGTGCAACATCAAGTAGTCCCACCCAATTTTTCTGGTTTGCACTTACAAAATGGCGAAGATATTCTTCAAGCATAGAGTTAAAGCGCTCAGTCTGTCCGTCGGATTGGGGATGTTGGCTTGTTGACATATTAAGTTTGGATCCCAAGAGCTTGAACAACTCCTTCCAGAACTTTCCTGTGAAGCGAGCATCACGGTCGCTAACAATGTTTTCGGGCAGTCCCCAATACTTAACGACATGCTTGAGGAACAATTGCGCCGTATCTTCGGCTGTGCAAGTCAGTCCGGTTGGCACAAATGTCACATATTTTGAGAATCGGTCGACAACTACAAGGATACTTCTGAAATCCTCCACTTTCGGTAACCCCGTAATGAAGTCCATAGAAACACTTTCCCAAGGGCGAGTTGGAACAGGCAGAGGCTCGAGTAAGCCTACTGGTCGATCTCTTTCAACCTTATCTTGCTGGCAAATAAGGCAGGTTCGAACATAGGCCATTACATCTTAACAAGAACTTGAGATCCCAAGAGGTAGTGTCTCCACACCCGTAAACAATGTACAATGGCTAGCAATTCCTTTTCCTGAGCTGAGTAACGAGACTCTGTATCATTCAACTTTCGACTCTCATATGCTACCGGGTGACCATCTTGAAGTAAAACTCCCCCTAAGGCATAATCAGATGCATCTGTTTGTACTTCAAAGGGCTTAGTGATGTCTGGCAAGGCCAATACTGGATCTTTCACCACGGCCGATTTCAAGTCTTGGAATGAAGCTTCACACTGCCTATCCCATTCCCATGTTCGGTCGTGCTTCAACAAATTTGTTAGGGCAACAGCTCTTTTAGAGTAGTCCCTTATGAAGCGACGATAATAGTTTGCAAGTCCAAGGAAAGAACGTAGTTGAGATACGTTCTTGGGAGAGTTCCAATCATGGATTGCCTTGACTTTCTCCATGTCCATCCGAATCTTGCCATTCCCAATAACATGACCCAAGAAATTGATCTGGGTCTGGCCGAATGAGCATTTTTCCTTCTTGACAAAGAGATGATTATCCCTAAGGATTTGGAACACTTCTCGCAAATGATGTAGGTGTTCTTCTATAGTCCCACTATAAACCACAATGTCGTCAAGATAGACAACTACAGACTTGTCCAGAAGGTGACGAAACAGGCCATTCATAAGGGTGCAAAATGTAGCTGGAGCATTGGTCAAGCCGAAGGGCATTACTAGGAACTCATAAGACCCATATCTAGTAGAACAAGCAGTTTTGGGTTCATCACCAGCAGCAATGCGGACCTGATGGTAACCTGATCTCAAGTCGAGTTTTGTGAAGTATCTGGCGGATCCAAGTTGGTCGAATAAATCTGCAATGAGCGGCAGCGGGTACTTGTTCTTTATAGTGACTTTGTTCAAGGCTCTATAATCGACACAAAGGCGAAGACTGCCATCATGTTTCCGCTGAAAAAGAACAGGTGCTCCATAAGGTGCTTTAGAGGGCCGAATGAATCCCGACTCCAACAAGCCATCTAGTTGTGTTCTCAATTCAGTCAGCTCTGGAGGGCTCATGCGATATGGACTACGTGCAGGTGGCTTGGCTCCAGGGACTAACTCAATTTCGTGATCAATGAGCCTTCTGGGAGGTAGATTCTTTGGCAATTCATTTGGCATCACTTCGCTGAAATCAGCAATAACTTGGGCAATTTCTTCAGGGATTTTGCTAGTATCATCTTCCATCTCTAGCTTCGCCACAGCTAAGTATGTATCTTCTCCTTTGGCCAAGCCCCTCTTGACTTGGAGCGCCGTCAATATTCTATCATGAGTTGTTGGTCGAATTGAGGTTGGGACAATGCGTAGTCTGGGTCCGAAAAACCCCAAGGAGTCCATGAAAGGTAATGGTCCTGCTGCAGCTCCTCGGAAGAATTCTTGGCCAAGAATCACCTTAAAATCATCAAGTGGAACGGCCAAGAAGTTTGATCTTCCTTCCCATGGACCAACCTGTAGTGGCACAGCTCTAGCCATACCCTTGATAGAGATTGCCTTAGAGTTGACAGCTTTCAACTTACCCACATCTCCTTCTAAGTTCAGACCCACACGTCTAGCTTCATCTGGGGCAATAAAATTGTCTGTCGCTCCGGAATCCAACAATGCTTGGGAGGGGAACCCATTGATAGTGATGTCGATGTATTGTAAAGCCTTCTTGTGTGGATGCTCATACATTTCTCCTTTGACGGCATTGAGCTTGCGTAGAGCTCCCATTTGGGAGGTCTCACTGTTGGTGGGGTTCGAGCTCGATGCGGTCTGGTTAGAAGGTTCTGCTTGAAGCAAGGACATTAATGAGTGTAGAGCTGGTTTGGATGGACATTTGCCTGTTGGGTGATCTCTACTATTGCAAAGAATGCATGGGGCAGGGGCAGATGGTCTCCACTGCCCAGAGTAGTTTTGCCCTCCTTTGTTGTTATAATTTGAGTTGCTGGAGCTGGCATTCCAATTTTTGTTGGAACTCCAATTCTGATTGGACGGCCGAGAATTATAGTTTCCTCGGTTCTGACTTGAGTTTCCCCAATTTTGGTGAGGTGAGCGAGCATTCGACTCTGAGCTTGAATTGGTACTGCCAGTTCTAGCTGTGGAGTGATTGAGCGAAGTGGATCCAGTCATGGGCATATAATCACCAAACCTTTCTGCTGCCGCAATTGCACTTGTAATGTCTGTCACCTTCTGCCTTTGCAATTCTGCTTGTAGAAGCGGATGAGCTTGTTCCATGAAACAGAAAACTTTGTCCTTCTCAGACATGTCTCGAATATCTAGCAAGCAAGTTGAGAATTGTCGGACATAGTCTCGAATATTGCCTGTCTGTTTGATGGTGTGGAGCTTCCTCCTTGCTAAGAAATCAGTGTTCTCAGGCAAGAATTGATTTCTGAGCTCCTTCTTGAGGTCTGCCCAAGTTCTAATAAGGATGCGACCTTCTTCCATATCTGCATATTTGGTTCTCCACCATAGCTTTGCATCACCTGCTAAGTACATGGTCGCCATGGTAATCTTGGCTTCTTCAGATTCGGGGTTCACCGCGCGAAAATACTGCTCCAGATCAAACAAGAAGTTCTCTAACTCCTTCCCATCTTGTGCCCCAGCATATGACTTTGGCTCGGGTACTTTCATCCTAGGGTGATCGGTCGTCCCTGTGGCCTTAGTGAGCAAGCCAACCCTTGCAAATAAGTCCTCCAACTGTAATTGGAAGTCACTCATCACCTGAGCTGTGGGGTGAGGCGACTCTTCCATTGCGACTGTTCTTCCCTCTAAGTTATCAACATGCTCAGCTAGCGAATCCACTCTGTCTGCCAGTGAAAAGAGTCCATCCAACCGACTAATCTGTTCTCCCAAAGTGTTCAACTGGTCCATTCTGCTTTCCAGTCTATGCATTCGACTGGTCTGTCGTTCCTCCATAGCGCTAAGTCGCTCATTTATTTCCTGCATCCTGGTTTGCATTCAACAAGCTCTAGCTTTGATACCAACTGTCACGGACTAGTAATCCGTGCGGCACTAGTATCCAATCCACTAGTAAGCCTATGAGTAGTTACTTTGACGGGCACAAATATTAACTTGAGAATGCACAATATCAATCTGTAGACAATATAACAATGCACAATAGTCAGTAAAAGCTCTCATTCACATTCAATAGGTTACAATGGGGAGGAACGTTCGGAAGGACGTTGCTCAAGACTAGTTCGATGCTATCGATCGAAGAGAATACAAGTTTGAAGTTGAAAAGCAATGCAAAGAAAATAATAAAAATGCTAGCGGTACAGTCTGGCCCGACTATGCAATGGAGGCAACACGTCCTCACAGTCAAGAGCTCAAACCTTCCCCCTATAATATAGATGCTAAGCATTTGGGCACTTTTCAAAAGGGAACATTGAGTTTTGAGACCATTAGACATTGAGTTTTGAGACCATTAGGATGGCCTCTGACCTTGAGTCCTTACAGCACGCATCCTGAGGGAGGTGAACGGTTCCCACCCCGCCACCTCCCTCCCCTCGCTCATTTCCTCGACACCTAGAATTTCTGTGTCTACAAACCCTTTTATCCTCTTTAGCGATTTGTTTTTTAAAGCCCACAATCTATGCTTTTGGATGGTTCTTTTCGATTTTTCCTCTAGATCACTTTCACTATTACTACGTACACCTTTATCATTTTTATTGTTCTCAATATGTTTTAGAAAGAAATAAACACTTCCATGGATAGAGTGAGTCAAATCTCAATTTAGCAATTTTACTAATTTTTCATAGGCTATAATCCATTATTTTTTTATTTTATTTTTCATTTTTTCCTTTTTGTTACTTTCGCTATTATTCTATGTACCCATTTATCCACATTATTATTCTTAATATGTTCTTGATAAAAATAAACACTTCCATGGAAAGAGTGAGTCGAAATCTGAATTTAGTGATTTCCTCCCAATTTTCAATGACTATATAATCCACTATTTTGGATGGTTTTTTCGATTTTTCTTCTCTGTCACTTTCACTATTAATTTGCATATATGTTTATCCTTTTTAATGTTCCTAATATATTTTGAAGAAATAAAAACTTCCATGGAAAGAGTGAGTCGAAATCTGAATTTTGCGATTTTGCCAAGTTTTCAAAGGCTATAATCTATATTTTGAATTTTTTTTTCGAATTTCCTTTTTGTCACTTCCACGTTAGATTATATATATGAAATATAGTATATCTCCCAGAAGATACACGTTTATTTGTTTTTATTTTTAATATATTTTCAATTGAAATAAACATTTAATGGATGGAGTGAGTTGAAATTATAACTTAGCGATTTTGCTAATATTCAAATGGTTATGAATCCATAATATATCGCCAATGGCATGACAACTCAATGGTTAGAGCTTGACAGATAATATCATTAGGTCATGGGTGGCATCTTTAGTGGGTTCTAGGATCCTATAAAGACCCTGCTTGCCTTTCAAAAAATATATATATATATATATATGAATCCATAATTTATGAGATTTTTTTCGATATTACTTTTTGTTGTTTTTGCTTTTATTCTACAATATATGATTTTGATTAAAAAAAACAGTTTTGAGGAAAATGTGAGTCAAAATCTTTATTTAGCTATTTTATCAAAAATTTCAAAGACTGTTTATCCACAATTCTAGTTGGATTTGTTCATTCACCATCAGCTGAGGTTTGTTGATAGATGAAAGCACATCGCAAAAGAACACAAGAAGAAGAAGAGTTGGCATAGTCTTTATTATATATTTTCTTTCACGACTGTGAATTTGGTTTGAAGATGTATTTATAACGAAATATAATATATATATAAGTTAATAGAAGAGAGAATGGACTCGCATTAGAGAGTTACAAGAAGCATTTAAGAAATTTAATTTTAAAACAAGTAAATGAGAATGAAACTTTAAAATTAAAAAACGAGGTTCTATTTGTGATTCAAATTTTGTACTCAAAAGGAATAATATATTTACCATTTATCCCGCGAGAGATTTGATGAAAGTAAATATATTTGAGATAAAATTTCATAAATGTTTAGAGGTAAAGATCATGTCCTTTTAAGTTGGAAAGAGAAAAGAGTCATTTAAACTACATATCCCAAAGTTGGTGAATAGTTTCTTTTTCTTTTTCAATCAGAAAATACTAAATTGTAGGGATGGGCAAAAATCGATTTAAATTCGGTTAACCGACCGAACCGATTTTCAATAAGTAGAAAAAAATAATTTAAACCGAATCGAACCGATTATAAATGGTTCAAAATCGGCGGTTTTGAACCGACCGATTAATTAGATATATATAAATAACTAAATAACAGGTAGGTGTCAATACCTGATTAGTGCAACAAATGCACTGCAGTACACCCTGTTGCACTTAATCACCCCATTCTCTCAAAGTTTTCAATTTTAGGCTAAAAATTGGGTCTGTAAAAAAATTGGGCCTGTAAAAAAATTGGACATGTTTTAATGAAAGTCTTTCAAATGCTTGAGCCTGAAATTTCGGTCCAACCGAACTGAACCGATCCGAAATTCGGTTCAACCGAATTCATCGGTTTACAAATACAAAACTCGGTTTCGGTTTGGGTTTTTGGCAAACCGAATGAAATCGGTTCGAAATCGGTTTGGGGCTCAAAATCGAACCGAACCGACATTGCCCACCCCTACTAAATTGCATTAAAAGGAAAAACTATTTAGGTTGTCATTATTGTTACTATTACTAATATAAATCGATGCATCCAGTCGATGGGCTGTTAAATTCATGTTCCTTTTTATTGTCAATTGCTCTGAAACATTTAAGTAAGCTAGTTTGTATTCCAGTCAATGCTACCAAGTAACCTTTTGGAAAGACTAAATTGCGTTAAAAGGAAAAACCATTTAGGTTCAAAATACATTCCATCTCAAAGTCATTATTGTTACCATTACTAATATAGATCGATGCAGCCAGCCGATTGGCTATTAAGTTCATGTTCCTTTTATTGTGAATTGCTCAGAAACATTTAAGTAAGTTAGTTTGTGTTCCAGCCGATGCTACCAAGTAACCTTTTGTTACCATGATAAATGTTCGCTTCTATCATTGATCACTTCTGCAGTGTCTTTTTACTATTAGTTATCACTACAACATTTTTGTACTCTTTTGACATTATTCATTCATTTGCTAGTCTGACCTCATTCAATTCTGCTTCAAACCTTATTGTCATGTCTTTCTTGTATCATTCTTTATTGATCCCTATTTTTTCACCATCTGCATCAGTCGCGTAGAATGCAAAACATTCATCAGCCATGTTTCCATGAAAAGCAGCACCAGTGACCAACATAATAAAATTATAATCTGCCAATATTTTTGCCTGCTCAACAATCTTTGAAATAGCATGATTATTTCCAAGTGTGTCTTCTTGTGGTAAATAATTTCAATTTCTCCCATGAAGTTAAAAAAAAAATACTATTTCTATCATTAATTGAAAATTTGTTACATTACTACACTAACTCTTTTTTAATTATCTCTGACATATCTATGAGCACAAAGCTAACATAGAACTTCCCTCCCACAACATGACTCCTAATTAGATAGGGATCTCCACGAAGATCTCCTCCTTAAACTACACCTACGATGGTCTGGTTGAACTAGGACTCCTTGCACTATAAATAAGACATAAGATTGGTAAGCTAAGGTACATTACAAATTCCCTGTTACAGCATTACAAATTCATCAGATCCTTGTCTAACTTTAGTATCGAAGTGTCAACAGCCACCACAACAGTGGTATGTGTCTCACGTGTGCAGGTCAACAAGTCAGCAAGAACTAGGTCAAAGCAGAGAGTGAAAAACGACATCAACCTCCGTAAACACAATTACGTTTTCGAAAAATAGATTTTAGCAACAACCGCTCATAGGCTACTGAAATTTAATTTTAAAATGCAACATAAACACCAAGCAAAATGCAATATCCACAACTCTTGTGAATCAAATAAAATATCAATCAAACCATCATTTTAACTTCAAATGAGGCCAAAGGTGTGATGACTCAGTGGTTGAGCAGTGGCGGATAGTATCACTAGATATGAACATTTTGATTATTTAACATAATAAAACATATTACATCAGCACAATTACATACATATTTTAACCTTCAAGAAAATCGGTCAAAGTTTTGCATCCATCTAATTTCTCCCAAACAGTAGCAACATAATCATCATCATTGGAACTTCCACCACTAGCAGCTATATGAAGACTGTAATTTGTGCCTGCAACCACTTGTGTCTCGTGGCTAAAAACTT
Source organism: Berberis thunbergii (assembly GCA_003290165.1). Classification (NCBI taxonomy): domain Eukaryota; kingdom Viridiplantae; phylum Streptophyta; class Magnoliopsida; order Ranunculales; family Berberidaceae; genus Berberis; species Berberis thunbergii. The sequence goes on from QNQO01002838.1 coordinate 79,497, forward strand.
GATCAAATACCAATTTGGTGTATGCCCTTTTGTTTTGTTCACAAATAACAAAGTAATGTCATTGATGATAATGAATCTCCAACATCAAACATCTTCTACAACTTTAAATTATAACCGCCTTTTATCTCTAATTCAAATATCATTCTGAATTGTAATATAGACTAGCATTATAGAAAATTAATCTCAGCCCTTAACTTTTTTTTTTTTTTTTTTAATTTCCAATTTCTTTGTTTTAGTCAACAATAAATAGTAAAACATCATTATGAATTGTAATATAGATTTATAAACAAAATTAGCACATTGAATGAGACTGCTCAATACCATCTATAGCATTTCAGATAGTTAAGAAGGCATTTGAGATATTAAGTTTACCAAAAAGTAAGTGACAATTATTTAAACTTAAAAGGAAAAATTATATTTATTATTTTATAGAAATCTGGTGAGAAATTTGAGAGATTATATTCCATAAATGCTAAGAAGTAAAGATTATGACTTTTTTTACAAAGAAATTTTTCTTAAAAAATGGCTAGAAAGACCAAATCTTACTTAGTAAAGAATATCTTGATACTGATTTGCATAAATAGGTAAAAAAAATAATGTGGAGAAAACTGGTCCAAAATCTTCATAAAGGGAATCAAGATCCCGTGTTAACATAGGTTGAAACATAACATCCTAATCGTATACACACTACAAAAAAATTGACATTAGCAACAGTAAAAAACCGTTGCTAATGTTCCGAAAACCGTAGCTAAAATTCATCAGCGACGGCCCACCAACCGCCGCAATACCGTAGCTATAGCAGTCGTCTCTGATTGAATCAGCCACAGCAAACTGCCTGTGGCTAATTTGCTACGGCTAACAACCGTCGCTGAAGGAAACATTAGTGACGGCCTTTTACCGAGGCTAAATTGAACATTAGCGATGGCCTTTCACCGTGGCTATGTAGCAACAGCTTTGCTGCCGTGGCTAATGTTCCAATTCCAAATAGTGAATAGTGACGGCATGTTACTGTGACTACTTAAGTTCAAAATCCAAACAACCCTTAGCGACGACATGCTACCGTGGCTAGTTAGCAACGACTTCTTGCCATCGCTAAGTACAAAATCAGAATAACATTAGCAACTGCAGTTAGCTGTGGCTAGTTAAAATCAAATAAATTTGACAAAACTGTAACGGTTGTTGCCGTCAAAAAAAAAATAAAAAATAAAATAAAATAAAATAATAATAATAATAATAATATTAAATTAATTTTCAAATTTGGCATATCCTTTTTATATCATTCAGAATAAACATCTTAAACCTGGAAAAAAAAATTATATTAATTTTTGTATAATCAATAAATTGTCCATCACAAAAAAATACAATCCCAAATACTCTGTCAACCTCAAATTGAGATATAACTCAATTAAAATTAAATAACTACATAAATCATAGTGATCGTCTATAGGACATACAAAAATTTTTATACATACAACAATTGAGTACCTTAAGAAAACTTGAAAAATCACGAAATAAAGCCCAATGGCTTTTAATAAGAAACCCCCTCTACCGAACCTTGATCTCCTGCTTCAATGGATAGGTTCTTCACTTGTTCTATGATTGCTTCCTTTAATCCTTCTACGGATGCATATTTTTCATTTTCACTATAGAATTTATCTACACTTCCAAGCTCAAAAATAAGAGCCAATGCTTCACCAGCTGCGATGTGCACAGATATGCTATCACTTTCTAATTCATTTGTTAGATGACAAATTGACCTGCATTAATATGGAAACATGAAAAGAGGGGGGAAGTCATTTAAGCACTTTACAGTTTACACAAATAGAACATGCATCAACAGAAAAGAATGCTCACCTTAACGTTCCAGCCCTACATGGTTGCTAGAAGGAATGACCAAGCAGATAATGCGGCTTTAAATACCTGGGGAGTAAGCCTACTGGCTACTACCTGAGAAACAAATAAACATATAATACCTAATTATTCATCGTGGAGACGAATTTTACAACACAACTGTTGGTATTTGTAGAGCCGATTGGTACTGGTTAGAGAAATATATATTAATCGGGCATTGAACCAAGGGCTTTTCTTAAGTCTTAATTGGCTAAGTAATATTCGAACTGAAGTTATTTTGGGACACAACTGCCGATAACTAATTGACAGAGTGCAAGGCTGTGATAATTGGGTGACGAATCGTACATCATTATAAATCAACATGCTAAAAAAGATAATATTTAATTCTAGAAGCAAAGAGTATGTGCACATACTGAGGAACCGGGATTTGGATGAACAAACTTCCAGATAAGTTGCATCGATCTTTCTGTGTCGTCAACACCGCTTCCTCCAACAAAATTTACCATGGCCAAACAATCAAATAACTACTAGGGAACATCCAGAATACACCCAACAGTAGTGTGAAAAAAAAAACAATATCAGCAATAAAATAATTTGTTTGAAGTTAATAAAGTAAGAATCCGATTGCTTTTCAATGTTATACTCACAGATGATATGACCACTGGTTCAACGCCAGATTGAAGGGCTTGAGATAGCGGAGAAAATGATTCTTCTAGAATTTCATGTGCCAAATCATCCTCCCGGCCAGCAGAGATAGATAATAGTCCTGTAACCGAGATAGATAAATAGTTGATAACCCTAACATAAAAAAAAATACAAATGGAGAAGAATGTATTTCTGAGGGAGGTTGAAGATTGACCAATAACGTTAGATGCTAAACAAATTTCTTTCTTTGATCCGTTCTTGATGGAGTTGAGGCACATATATAATAAAGTGATAGCTCTGCAAGAAATCATGCAAAGACATATTAACAATGGAAACATGATGTAGAGAGTGCATAGATGTACTAGCAGAATGACATGATGCCCTCCGAGCCACCAATAAACAGGAAAAGTAAGGAAAGCTAATGAATACAAATTCAAAATGCCCATCTACAATAGCAAGTGAGATGTGCTGTTTCAGAATCAAACTTGAGAACTGGTTTAAAAAAAAAAAAAAAGAATACTCATAGAAAAGTTAGATATGATACAACGATTCTCAAAATTAAAAATTCAATTAGAGAACATGCAAATCTAACTGGCACGTAACAAACGTGACAACCCATTAAATCGTGTTATCCTATATTGATAATTTAAAGTCCAAGACTATGCCCAAACTTGGACAGCCCAAAAGAGACTTTTGCATCTACGATGCAATGTCAATCCATTTTGGAAGAAGATATCCAAATCTTGTGATGTTTAAGGAACCCAAAGTTTCCAAGTTATCCATAATGCAGTATGTGTTGGCATGTTATAGAGAGCCTTTTCAGACAAACAAAACACTTAGATATATGTATCTTCTTAGCAGCATTAAATCCTGGGATTGGATGCTTACCTCGCCATTATGAGCGACAACAGTTTGGATTGGTTTGTTCGCATTTGGTGATCGTAGATCCCATATAAGCAAGTGCTGATCATCCCCGACCGAACCAAAGAGATATTCATGCCTAAGATGCCATGCAACATCTTCCACAACACCTTCATGGCACTATTTATAATAAAAAAATATATATTAGAATCAATAAACAAATAAAACAGGTCCAGGTTCAAGAGTATGGCATGGCCGGCCTTGTTAGTTGTTACTACCAGAGACATTTAATAGCTTTCCATGCTATTTAGAAGACTAGAACTATTGCTTCCAGGGCGAGCTTTAATGATGGATTGATAGCAAAAGCAAAAAGCGCCCTAGATCTATTAGTTGGATGCATTTAGTTACATAATATTGTAAGCACTTAAGTGGAAGAAGAAAAGAAAAAGAAAAAAAAAAGAGAGCAAGGAATAGTGCCTACCAACTGGTCACGACAATTAATGCACTATCGAACGGTAACCTTACCTTAAAAATCTGCTGTGCGTCAAGTGCCTTATTCTTTGGAGTTCCATTGATGTCCCACAAGCATATTTGGGCATCATCAGAACCACTAAGTAGATGCCCCTGTTTGAACTGACTCCATGATAATCCATATCCTTCAGTATTGTGTCCCCTCAACTTCAAATCTGGACTGCATGCACCATCTAGAGGAGGCTTGGATGGATGTTTATAATGCAGGGGTTTTGAGGCATATAACGAGCCCGATTAACCTCTCCATCATGATTTATCTGTTGTATGATCTGCACCTGTTTTGAAATAACAATAATTATATGTCAGTGTGCATCCTCAGTAAGTAATGGATATGAACATCTACTTGGTCTAAAAAAACTTTATGAGAATTGGGTTTAGAATCCCATTATAGAGTAATTACTTATTAGGATTGTTCAAACTATCTGTTTGGTACCCCCTTCTGCCAAGATGACTCTAAGCTGATAAAGAGAAGTTGAGCAAAGCCCCTTACAAATCTTAGAGTCAACCTTCTTCCATAAAAAAAGTAACAAAGATTTTCCATAGATAAACGCGGAATAAGATTGGCAATTCTTCAGGTCAGACACAAAGTGGCTGAGATAAAAGCTTGTCAATTGTACTCGAATAAAGAGGTCTGGAAGAATCAGTAAATTGTTCAACAACGATCTGACAAAAACATTCAAGCCAAAATAAATTGCAATAGCAAGTTTGCTAAACTTATAGGAGAGTTGGGAAACAGTTATGAAGATTTTATGGATGTGTGCGTAGATATCACATGATAATAGATAAGAACCCATTATACTAACTAGGGAAGAAAGCTAGCACTCAACTCAGTTCCTCAAGGAATGCTTTTCAATGAACTAAAGGTATGGGGAGACCAAATATTGTTATTTCAGTAGGAGTATTACTCTACTGGGAGGAAGAATGTCTAATTAAAAATGAAATCTAACAAAGTTTTTGGACTGACTACAATATTGAGAACAAATTCAGAAGATTGGGCCTCCAGCCAGTAAGATCAATATCCAATTTTTTAATTGGGAAGGATTAAAATTAGAATTGCAAATAAGTGTTTTGGACTGGTCAATGCATGGAGAGATCAATCAGGTTGGGCGATAATTGCACGAGTTTATACCATTTATTTTGATCTTGAGCATTGGGATTAGCTGTATGGATAAAAATGATTTTAGGTTTAGACAGGTAATATGCACCATACGCAAAATAGTTAGACTAAAGAATACAAAAAGAGACGAGTGGAAAAAGAAAATATTCTAAAAACGAAGTACAATAACTTACTTGTCTTTTACAAATTTATGCTGTAAACTGTTAGCTAGTATATCAGCAATCACTGCTAGAGCATTTTCCCTGGTGGATCCTCTGCATACAGAAAAATATTCAAATTCAGCTATAACACTAGTTTTATTAGAAGAAATTCCATAATAAACACTATCAAACTCAGCCAGGTCAAAGAAACCAATCTGTCATGGTCGTGCATGATGATTCAATATTTCAAAAGTTAAAAACATGGGCGCAATTACATCTTCCATTGAGTTTGGATGGTTGTGCACGCTTGGGTGATTCGGACCTTCATGCCAGCTTTGAGGTTGAAGATAAAGGTGTAGATGGTAATGGCTTGATGCAGGTCAGATCAAGTAAATAAACATGATCAGAGCCATGCTGAAAATTGCATTAATGTATCATAAAAGCCTGAAACTGGACGATTGTAAATATAAAAAATAAAGGAATAGGACAAACACAACATAAGCAACGCCTCAACAATGTTGTCAACATCTAAGAACAAGCGAAAGATGACCACGTATAGAACTGTCAAAATACAAATGCCAATGACATGTAAGAACAAGTTACATGATCTATAGAAATGTCAAATATACATGGCGATGAACTGGTAATATCCTATAGATTTAAGTAAATATTGAATTACATGATCTATAGAAATGTCAAATATACATGGCAATGACTGACAGAAAAGTATTGAGTCACGTTCGCACACAGATATGCTAAAATAACTGAAGATACTAGGGTATAGTCAACAATCATTCTTGATTAGCCACAAGAGTTTTCCCCTAAAAGGTGGTATTTACCAACCTATTCATTAGAGGAAAAAAGTTATACACCAATCACCATCCCACTAAAATGTAAATCAAATAGAAGAATAAATTGAATTGTTCAACAAGTATGAAGTATGGCATATACATAAATTTCTAACTGATACCTTCGTACGGTTGAACATTGAATAAAATGTTGCAACTTCAAAACACGATTAGGAGCAACTTCAATAACCTTAGCCACCTAGACCACCCATAAACAGTTCACATATATGAGAAAGAGGGTGCAAGATGAAAGCATTGAGTGTATGTAACTACAGTAACATTTAATAAACTATGACACAACAACTATAACACATAACAAAAATTTTATGCAAAACCAAGTCAATAAGCGATGAAGATCGAATAGACTAATTTTGATTTATATTCATCTTTTCATAATAAACTTTTGTTAGTCTACGGAAAGTAGAACTAATGTTGCCAATGCTTTATAAACTTTGAGCACATGGCTCTCTCTTTTCTTGGGAAGGTTTGTGTTCTTCAGCTTCCAGAGGGAGAATGTTGCGAAACAAGGACTTTCGGAGCAGAATGGGATGACACATTTTGAGGCTCGTGACACCAGAGCCAAGGAATACGTGAGCTTGCTCAAGTCCAATGATCCAGTTGGGTTCAACCCTAATACCCCTTTCATTGTTTGCTTTTTATCAGACTCGAGCAATAAGACCCAAGCTAAAACCGAAGGAGAAGAAAATAAAGACTTGATTTTTATCACCAAATCGAACATAGAAGATGGAAAACAGTGATTTTGTGATGAATTAACAGTGGCTTAGCAATAAATATCAACAAAAGAAACCTCAGGAAACTCCATTGATAAAATAAACCAAATTAAAGGAAACAAAAAACATTTTGGATAACCAAAGCAAATAGTATGAAGAAATAGCATTGCACCTGAGTAAATGCTCTGAAACCTAAATAAAACACACAAACCCCATAACCCTTAGTTGATTTTTTAGCAAAACCAACTGAATCCCCCACTAGAATGCTTTAACAAAATCTGAATAAACCCATTGTAAGGATACCATATTGATTTCACAACAAATGAACCATGAAATGCGATTTCAGTTCTTGTAGCTTTCTAAAACCTAAAATGCAAAACCCCACCATTTTTCCAACAAAAACCAATCAAACCCCACCATTTAACCAGAGAACCATCTTACAAACCCATCTAATCCAACAACAAAAAGGAACCACCTTTGATTCAAACAACAAAAAACTAAAAAGGGTATTTTTACCTGGAAGATCGTCTGGGAGGCAGAGAAGGGCATAAAGGAGATGACTTGGGAGTCTTCCGCTGATACGAAGAGTTCCCACCACCAGGTCTCTTGAGAGGGATGAGTTCAGACTTGAGTTTGCGAGAGAGATCGAGAATCCCAAGCTTCTGCATTGTTTCCATGATCTCTCTGAGCCTCTTCTCTATTGCCTCCTCATACCCAGAAACCTCATCAGCAGGAGTGCTTCCATGGTCTTGGGTTTGCTTCGGGTTCGCTGGGGTCTCTTGGGTTCTACTTCTCTTCCTTAGAGTCACCATTGCCGCTCTCTCTATCTCTCTGTGAGAAGGAAGAGCAGAGGAGGCGAGATCTGAGGAGCAGAGGAGGCTGCGGAGGAGCCGAGGAGCGAGATGAGCAGAGGAGGCGATGCTCAAATTTGGAGACCAAAGTTGGAGCCAAAACCTGGGTTTCAAGTGCCAAATACCCTCTCAGATTAGCCACGGCTCTTATCCCGTAGCTAATGTTTTTATATATTTTTATTTATAAAGCTTAGCGACCGTTCTTGTGTCCTCGCTGACTGTTTTTATTTCATATATTTATATTTATTTTTTATTTTTTTAAACATCGGCCACGATAAAAAATCGTTGCTAAAGAATTTATTTGTAAAACTTAGCAACGGCCATTTTGTCGTCGTTAAATATTATATATATATATATATATATATATATATATATTTTTTTTTTTAAAACCACTAGCGACAGTAGAAAACCATAGCTAAGGAGTTTTATTTGTAAAACTTAGCGACGATTATTTTGCCGTCTCTAAATGTTTTTAAATATATATATTTCATATCTTCGTCTTTCGATCTGATCTAATTTTCTGATCTTCTTTGATTTTATTTTATCTTCTTTGATCTGATATTCTTTAATCTTCTTTGATCCGATCTTCTTTGATATTCTTTGATCTGATATTCTTTGAACTCTTTGATCGTCTTTTATTTGATTTTCTTTTATCTTCTTTGAACTTATTTGATCTTCTTTTATTTTCTTTGATCTGATCTTCTTTTATATAATCTACTTTAATCTAATCTGATCTTCTTTGATCTGATCTGATATTCTCTGATCTGATATTCTTTGATCTGATCTGATTTTCTTTGATCTTCTTTGATCGTTTTTTATTTGATCTTCTTTGATATCATCTGATCTTCTTTGATCTCATCTTTTTTGATATTCTTTGATCTGATATTCTTTGACTTTCTTTGATCTGATTTTCTTTGATTTGATATTATTTGATCTCATATTCTTTGATCTGATCTGATCTTATCTTCTTTAATCTGATATGATATTCTTTGATCTGATCTTCTTGTTCTTATTCAATCTTGATCATATCTTCTTATTCGATCTTGTTCTTGATCATATCTTCTTCTTCGAAGGGGATTGGTTGTGTTAGTTTCACGCGAATCAGTGACGTGATTTTGTTTAGTGCGTTAGATTGAGCAAAATTTTTGAGTGTTATTGACGGTTGATATGAAGTTTCACGCGGATCGATTAATTTTTTTTTTCAAGAGCAACCACTGATAATACCAATGAGTGAATGACTCTATTCAAAAAATCTTGATTGGTTTAATATACTTAGAAGTCGTAAAGAAAAAACAATTTAGGGGGATTGGAACATGTTCTAAAGTTGAAAGCAGTTAAAAAAAAATAAAAGAAAAATAAAGTCACAAAGAAAAAACAAGCGGCTTGGAGTATGTTTCAAAGTTGAAATGAATAAATAAATAATAATTTTCATTGTCGCTAATATAAAAATAATGTTATTTTTTTTAAAACAATTAGCGACGGGTTTTTGCTGTCGCTAATATAAAAATATTAATAGAAAAAACAATTTCCATTGCCGGGATTCGAACTCGAGTCACCTGGGTGAAAGTCAAGTATCATAACCGAGCTGGACGACAATGGGTTGGTGGTGATTTATATATATCTATTTTCTTTATATGTTTTTATATAATTTTTTGAAAAACAATTAGCTACGGTAGAAAACCGTGGCTAACTGTTTTTTATATAATTTAAAAAAAAAAACCATTAGCTACGATTTTGTACCCGTGGCTAACAAAATTATTTTGTAAACATTAGCAACGGCCCCTTTGCCGTCGCTAAATTGTTTTCATATATTTTAATTTTTTTTGAAAACACATTAGCTACGGTAGTGTACCGTGGCTAACAAAATTATTTTGGTAAACATTAGCAACGGCCCCTGTGCTGTCGCTACATTGTTTTCATATATTTCAAATTTTTTTTAAAAAGCCATTAGCTACGGTATTGTACCGTGGCTAACAAAATTATTTGTAAACATAGCAACAACCCCTGTGTTGTCACTAAATTGTTTTCATATATTTCAAATTTTTTTAAAACACATTAGCTGCGATATTGTACCGTGGCTAACAAAATTATTTTGTAAACATTAGCAACTACCCTTGTGCCGTCGCTAATACTTGTATTAGCGACAATTTTAATCTGTCGCAAAACAGTTAGCGACGGTGTTTTTAATTTATGTACTGAAACCGTAGCAGAAACTTTAACGACGGTTGTATGTCGTCGCAAATCATTTAAATAGCGATGGTTTTTAATGGATTAGCGTCGATTTTTTAATGGATTACAATTAA
>QNQO01002839.1:0-88687 GCA_003290165.1 Berberis thunbergii
ATGTAGTTTCTATGGTAGACATTGATTAAAATCTATTTATAATGTAGGTAAATATCATGCGAATAATTTTAAACTTGTGCCTAATGCAAATTGCATATTATGACACCCATTCCAGAGTACAATCACCAATTGCCCACTGGTAGGCAAGAAAATGTGACATTTTATGTCCCTAAGCATATATGATAAAAGTCTATCATTACGTTCATTTTGTAGAAATTCAACGCTTGATCATCAATCAGATACAAAGTTGCTCAATAATGCCAAGTCAAACCCTAGAAACCTTAAATCACCTATGGTGATTCTTGTAACTCCCATTGAATGACTAGCCATTATGACTCTTTAAAGTTATTTTCTTCTATTTCTCATGTAATCTTAGAATAATGTTGTAGTTAGATTGCGTCAGTACTTGCGTTTTCAAAGTTTTTATTTAGGTGAGTTGTTTCAATTAGTTGGATTCATCTCATGCTTTATGTTTATACATTTTAAGTCCTAAAGTAGATATATTTCATATATTCTCAACAAGCCCACACTCTTATGATTATTCCTAAGGCTTGAAATTAGGTGTTTTTAAAGTTAAACCATCTACCAAAGAAGATGATAAGAGTCTCTTTTAGGTGAGTTCAACATGAAATAGAGTGAAACAAACTTAAGAATAGTATTTTGGGCTGTCATCAATTCAAGTTGGCGATCTCAAAGCCCTAAATTCTCTATTGTGCTAGTTATCTTATCTTTTAGATATTTATTAACAAAGATTTTATTTACTAGTTGTAATTTTAAGTTGGTTTTAAAAATAAATTTCAACTTTTTTAATCCTCCCTCTTATATGGGAATTCCATCTGTACTTGCCTGTTTCTAACCCAAAGATTTAGAAAAAATATGAGAAATTTGATGTTAGTCCCTTCAACTAATAAGGTAAATGTTTTTAGTCTCTTTATAAATTTAATTAGGTATTGGTCCCTTGTCGTTAGTTAACCATCTAGTCAACCATTATCTTCTTCAGGTGCTTCTAATATGATGAGGAAAAAAAAACCTTAATTACCCTCATTTGAGAGAGGGTACCCTCACCCTCAAGTGAGGGAAATTTAAGTATTTGTTGCATCATATGAGAAACATATGATAAGATAACAGTTGACTGACGACAAAGGACCAAAATGAAATTAAGATATTTACCCTATTAGTTGAAGAGATCAACATCAAATTTACCTAAAAAATGAAAAAAAGAAGATGTTTAAGAAAGGAGATAGGAGAAAAAGAAATCAAACCAAAACAAAAGAGAGGTTGAGAGGCTGGAAGAAGTGTTGCCAATCGAGAGATGTCGGAGAATCAACAAAAATGGTGTTTTTAGTTTAATGATGGTGGTGTTAGAAAGTGACGGTGGTGGATGCACATAGCAACAACTTTTGTTGAACTAAACGAACACTAGATGTGGTTGTATATCGCAAAACTCTTGTTTCACTAAGGGAAAAATGGCCACTGACTGCTTCTCTTCCCTTGGTTTCCTCCTGTTAGTGTTGGTTGGCCTTTAGAAGCACAAGCAACCGAAGAGAAAGGGAGAGAGGTCGATCCTTTAATTGTTTTTCATTTGTGAAAACAGCTCGAATCAGATTTCGCAGTCCAAACTTAGTCGATGTCAGTCCTAAATCAACTCTTCAATAGAGGCCTTCTTGGACCAAAATGGTTAGTTTGAGATTCCTCCTCATCTCTTTCTTTTCTTGATCACTGTTTTATTTTCAATTGTAAGTTAGTGGACTGATCATTCATTCCGCCCCCCATAATAGTACTAAAATTTCTCCTTTTTGGTTACGTATTTAGCAATGAGTGTATGTTGTTCAACACTTTAAAACCTAAGATCAAGTGCATCTGCAAAAGAGTTGATTCCAAAGATCTAGTGCATCTGCAAAAGAGTTAATCATTATTCCCAGTGGTCTTCAAGAGATACCCATTATTATATATAGAATTCCGGGAAATGGGTATCATTTAATTTTGAATTTCCATAGAGAAAATTGATATTTCATTGTTGACCATTAGATATCATGGTTTCTTTATGAGGTAAATTGTATTAATTTAAGGGAAGTGGAATTTAGTTTCCAAGACAGAATAATTTATTCTAATGTTTGGATGCAGCAAAACTTGCTTGAACTTGGCTATTGCACGCATCAAACTCTTGCAAAACAAGAGACAGGTTCACTTATATCAGATGCGCAAGGAGATAGCTCAATTCCTTCAGACCGGTCAAGAAGCAATAGCTCGAATTCGGGTATGTGTTTGAAGGATAATTTGTTTGGTTGGGGCTTCCTACTCTGATTATAGTCATGGTCATTTTTGTTAGGTGGAACATGTCATTCGAGAAATGAATATGCAGGCGGCGTATGAGATTTTGGAGTTGTTCTGTGAATTTGTTTATGCACGAGTTCCTATCCTTGAGAGCCAAAAGTAAGTCCTTTCTTTATAACGGATTGGTTCGCATATCTTCCACTTCAATACCTATCCTATAGTTGTAAATCATCATTAAGAATCTTGAATTGCATGTAATTTACGCACATAACTGAAATAGGTTCCTATGATAGCTTGATACATCACAACTTGATTTGATGCTGAAAATCATGAAATTTATTGAAATTGGTTTATCTATAACTCACTGGCAAGTCTTATTTGATAATAATGAAAAAATGTGTTGATGGAGCAATTTATAAAAAAAGAGGGAAAGAGGGCGAGAGATGACATGATCTTATTTTAATTAATAGTATCTACTTCCTCTAAAAGGCAGAACAATTTCAGGAAACTTACGATTCCTCATACCTGGTAGCATTTACCATGAGCTGGATGACTTCCTTAAGCAGTAATTTCTTTATACGGATTGGTTTATCCATGACCTAATTAACCGACATTCAATAGCTTCCACCTCAATATCTCATTTTGTAATTTATCATTGAGAATTTGAATTGAATGTAACTTCACGCAAAACCGAAATAGGTTACAATGATATCTTGACACATAACAAGTTCATTTGAAGCTGAAAATCATGACTGTTAGTGGAAATTGCTTTCTCTCACCCACACTCTCATTTGATAACAATGTGTGGAAACTGTCATCTTTCTACCATTTATCTTATAAATACACAATCTTCATAAGTTGCATGTGTTATTCCATCAACACACCGTTAGAGAATACAAAAAGGAAAAGAGAGGAACGAGTTCTTATCTGCATTTGTGATATTTCTGCCTCAAAAACTTGTGCACTTGAATGGACCAAGATACTATCATAACCTGTTTTGATTTATGTAACGACCAAGGATTGTGATTTCGCTAAATTATACGAAAAATTTTCAAATTTTTTGTTTTTTTGAAATTACGAAAAGAAAAAAGGCAAAAAATTTTGAGGTTTTTTTGTAAATTTTGTAAAAATACAAGAACCACCTACTAAAATTTACATTTTTTCAGAAAATTTCAGGATTTTTTTCGTAAATTTCGAAAATTTTTAATTATCATTTATTTATTGATTTTTAGAACCACCCCCTAATTTCCTACTTATCACTTCTTTTACTTATATATTGATTTTTTAAACTACCCCTTGATTTTCTAATTATATGTATTTTGATTTCATTAATGTGTTTAATACATTTATTTATTTGCGTATTATTTTTTTCAAACATTTAATATACCATCGAAATTCATTATATATTTTATTTATCCTCGAAATTTTTACGTTTTTTCTTTACATACCAAAATATTTCTTAAAATCAGGAAACTGAAATTAAATCGAAAAACGAAATCACAATTTTTGGTAACAACATTATACTTTTACAAAAAAAAAAGCGTCAACACACAGATACTCACAGTCACGTCGGACACTCCATGCTTACATTATCAACTTTTTTACATATCTGTGAATAGTTTCAATTTTAAATCTTACAAGCATTTTATGACATATTAGTAGCACATGAGTAGCAATCAATGTTCTAAAAATCGGTCTAGGCGGCCGCCTAGGCGCTAGAAGGTGGAAAACCGCCCAGATTAATGGCTGGGCGGGCTGTCTGGGCGTCTGGGCGTCTGGGCGGGCTGGGCGGGTCTAGGCGGGTCTGGGCGGGTCTGGGCGGCCTAGGCGGACTCTAGGCGGTCTGGGCGATTTTTATTTTTTTAAATTTTTTAAATTTTTTAAAAATTTTTAATATGGCTAATTGTGTTCTTATTTTATTTTATTTCCTACTTTTAATAATAACCTATTTAATTATTTTTTATTCAGTATATGTCTAAATGTAGCAAATGATGATTACTTAATGGAATTCTCGAATGATCTGTCGGTACCAATTTTACTAATGTAGATTTTATCAAATATAACTGAGGTTATTTATGCAATTTGAAGAAAAATAAAAGAATAAACATTCAAATTTATATAAAGTACCCATCATGACCAACTTCAGTCATTTGAGTTTTAATAAATTTTGTTCACTATTGGTAATTTTTCATGTTTTTAAATTTTGCATATGTATACTGACATTAAATTGGATGTAATTGATAATGTATTATGCTTAACTTTTATAAATTATTAAAGTAATAATACAAAACCTAAGACCGCCTAGGTGCCGCCTAGGCGCCCGCCTAGGCACCCGCCTAGGCCCCTGGGCGCTAGGCACCTGCTCGCCGCCCGCCCAGCACCTAGCGATTTTTAGAACACTGGTAGCAATATTGACATATGAGTAATAGTTCAAAACTTATTGCTAAAAAGTAATAATACTAAAATATACAAACATCTCTCCTAGCATATCTCGATTGTGTTTTTCTTAGTTAACGTGTCCGACACTTCGTATCCATGTCGGATATCGATATTCATATCCATATCGTTGTTACATAGATTTTGATGTGTAAAATGCAATTCAAGGTCACTAATCTATTTAGAGCAGTGTTTTCAAAGGCAAAAACATAAGGCGAGGCATTGGACTAGTTAGTGAGGAAAGGCGTAAGCCTCAACAGAATGAATTTTTGCTCATTAATATTTCATGATAATATATATATCTTACGAATTGGCTAGGGGTTTTACTATTAATAAGGAATTGGAGATAAAAGAAGGTTGAGATTAAAAGTTGGGGAAGACGTTGGGTTTGAGATTCATTCTCTATAGTGGCATGTGAAAAAATATGAAGCATGTAGAAGGGCAAAAAAAAAGAACATAAAACTTAAGATGAGGGTGTGAAATATATATGTGGCAGAGAGAAAGAAGTTTGTGTTTTATTTGTTTCAAAATGAAATGGCTATAACTGTTTACTTAGTTGTCGAATTTTGGTGAACTTGGTATCATTGAAATACAATTTTGAATATCTTTACAATGAAACCAAATCAATATAAACGGTCAAATTTTTAAAATACACATTTTACAAAATAAAACAATAATCAATACAACGCTTAAATTTTAAAAGATGCATTTAAAAAAAAATTTAAATGCATTTCACTTTGAAGGCACATCCAAACAAAGTTCTTGAAGTCCATATTTAACTGGAAGTAGGAGTTTAGGGAAAACTTATTGTATTATTTTTTTAACCGATTAAAATTTTGGCTTGCATTTTTTAACCAATTAAAATTTTGACCTAGTCAGACCCAAATATCATGACCCATTTTATATGGTGCCAACGATATAGGTAATACACTAGTATATCTTACAAATTAGCTAAGGATTTTACTATTTATAAAGAATTGGAGATAAAAAGGGCTGAGACCAAAAGTTGGGGAAGATGTTGATGGTTAAGATTCATCATCTATAATGACATGTTTGTAAATATGAAGCATGTAGAGGGGCAAAGAAAATGACCAAAAGATTAAAATTTTCACTTCTTTTTTTTTCTCAAAATGAAAATTGTCATAAATATCTACTTGATTGTCGGAATGATTTTTGAATATTTTTCCAATGATCAATGCGAGCTTTTATTTTAAAAAATATATTTTATTATTAAAAAACTTCTAATGCATTTTACGTCGTAAGTATTTTATTATTTTCCAAAGAAATGAGATGGGCATCTTACTGCACATTCAAACAAAACCCCCGCACTTCATATGTTGGCAAAGGGGAAAACTTACTCTTGGTGTTTGAATTTTTTTCCAAAACTTTTTTTTATTGAATTTGACCTTAATGCCACAGACCCTTCCTATCGTGCCAACGACATGAGTAATACACTAGTCTATTTTACAAATCACACAGAGGTTTTACTATTCATAAGAAATTTGGATATAAAAGATGGCTAGGATTAAAAGTTAGAGAATAATCTTGACCAATCTTAATGGTTAAGATTCATTATCTAGTGACGTTTCTAAATATGAACCATGTAAAGGGATAAAATAAAGAAACATAAAACTTGAAATGAGTATGTGGAATGTACATCTGGCGGAAATAAAAACTTATAATTTTCTTTTTTCCCTCAAACTTAAAATTGCCATAACTAACTATGTAGTTATCAAATTTCGGTAAACTTGATATCATTGAAATGCTATTTTAAGATCTTTCCAATAATGATCCGTACAAATGTGTAACCTTTAAAATATGCATTTTACGCGTTATACATTTTTTTCAAAGAAAAACGTCTAATGCATTTCACATTGTAAGTATTTTCAATATTTATTAAGAATGAGACATGCATGCATCTTAAGAAACATTCAAACAAAGACTCCAAATTTCATATTTTACGAAGTCAAAGTTTGGCGAGAACTCATTGTTGTGGTTTGAAAATGTGTTTTTTTCCAACTCATTAAAAATTTAACCAAGTTTGACCCTGATGTCACGACCCACTTTCTATCGTGCCAACGACACAGGTGATGCACTAGCACATATATATTTCATAACAAGCCATAAAAGCAAATTTAGATCATAATGTCATAAAAACAAGCTCCATATCATGTCGAGAGTTTAAGGCCAACAAAAAAGTTGAGATGAGAAGACGATAAAAAAAAACAAAGTAAGAAAAGAAGAAAGCTATGAGGCACGAGTTTCACTTTGCGGGCAAATAAAACTACCTCAACAGTTTCTTCTAGATATAATTTAGGGCACAGTTTCATCTAGCTGCAGCTCGTGTAGTTAAAACAACGTTATAATGCCGATATAACGCTTAACTGGGGTGAGCCGTTAAGTTATGACATTATCACATTATAGCAATGTTTTAAAAGCGTTTTTCAGCCTTGAGTTGGTCAAGTTTTTCCGAGGCGAAGCAAAGCGTTTTTTTCATAAAAAAAGGTTAAAAAAATTACAAACAAATAAAAATTAAAAGAAACAATCATTAATGCAAGATGTAACATGAATTCAATCATAAAAATGGTTGTAGCGGTAGAATTATTGAAGACTTGTAGTCTTGTTTAATCCTTATTTTATGTATTTTTGAAGTTTTGCAATCTAATTAAAACAATTTTGAATTTTATTTGAAACAATTGATGATTAGATGAGCACGATGAATGTAATTGCGATTGAATTGATGATTTTGAAACATTTTGATTCTATTCTAAAATAGGTTGACATGTCCCAACAAAAATGATACTTTGAAGATTGTATAATGATTAAGATAATCAAGGTTACACTTTGTAAGCATTTGTGGGCTTAAAATTTTAATCAAATTGAAGTGTTATGTTGGTTTGTTTTATAGGCACAGGTTGAAGTAAAACAAAGGGACATAATAAGTATATTAAACTTTTTTCATATGATGGTCCAACATATGATGGTTTGTTTTTCACACTTTGTAAGCCTAACTTTTTTCATAGGAAGGTCCAACATGGAAAACTGTAGAAGACTTCATGTGGAGGTCCACCATGTGAAGGTCCACTTTAATAAAAATAAAAATCATGTGAAGGTCTAATGAAACAAGTGCCATGTGAGCTTGATTAATAGTGTCCAAATTCATTGTAAAAGGAGTGTTAAATCAACTGCTCTTATCAATACCATTGGATGCCTGACAATTTCAGAAGGTGACATGCATCAAACGCCTAGGGACATTTTTACAGGGTAAGCAAATGCACTTGAAGTACAACTGAAACAAATCAAGGGCTTTAAATTTACACATTTTTCTTTCTCTTCTCCCCTTTAAATACACAAATACTCATCTTTGTCACTCTCCCTCTTTCTGAGTCGAATGAAGAAATCGTTGACAACAACAAACGATGGTAAGTTCGCCTTCAATTCACTTCCTCTTTTTCTTCTTCTCGTCAAATGAAAAAACTGTCAAATGAAGAAACCAAATTAATCATCAGCAAAAACAGTAAGTCTTCTTCTTCTTCTTCTATAAGTCTGCTTCTTCTTCTTCTTCATTTTCTTCTCACAGTTAGGCAGTAGTCGAATGATCTGAAACACACAAAATAGAAGAACTTAGGTCTGATCAAGATCATAAATCAAGGCTGACTCGTACGCTTTGTACCGATTTGACTCGTACGAGTCAGAAACCAAACTTGTCTGTCCTATTTAACCCATATGATACGTATGATTTGGAGATTTTTTCACCGCTTCGAGTCGACTCGAATGCTCCAATCGCTTTTTAAAACATCGCGTTATAGTATCACAGCTCTGATATAACGTGTTATATAGCCGTTATTGAGATAACATTTTTTTCTTCCAATAACGCTGTTTTAACGTTTTGTTCTAATACATAAAAAATCATCCATTTCATTCTCGATCGAATAAGAACCATAGACTCATTGGAAAGAAGAAGGACTGGAGCTCGCAGTTGTCAATCGACATAGAACCAGACCTCGCCGTTTGACATAGAATGAGAAAAGAAGGGAAGAGTACGAAGAGTCGATCGCACTATCTGTTGCGATCTCACTCATACGAAGGAAATATGTTTTATTATTATTATTTTTTTAATTTAATTTTATGAAATGATTTACCTTTTTACTCTATATTACATTAATACTTTGTGTTGTATTAAAAATATATTTAAAAACTATTCCGTTATATACCATTATAACCTATAACGCTCTTGGACCATTATGAGCCTGTTATCCATTTTAACTGCATAGGCTGTAGCAATCTACCAGAGCCTAAATTGTTGTTAATGATAATTTTTTTAATCTTTGAGTGAAATTCATGCCCTATATGATTTTTTACGCCTCATAGGAAAACAAATTTCACCTAATGCCTCTGACGCATTTTAGGTGGGTTTAACTTTGAGGCGCTCCTCGAGGAGTGGGTTTCAAACGTTTTTTAAAACATTGATTTCATTTTTTTTTCTTTTTGCCATAAGGTGCTTTTAATTAACAATATTTTTTTAACGCTAACAATGTTTCCAAACTAAATAAGTAAATAGTAACATATTTTATTTTTTTTATTATTTTTATTTATTTTAATTTTTTAAAATTTTAAATTTTTTATTATTTTTATTATTTTATTTTTTTTTATTTTTTTTCTTTTATGATATATACATATTTTGGAATATTTTATATAATAGACTGCTTTTGCAAAACCAATTAATCAATTAACACCATCACATAACATCATAACTGCTAATTGCAAGTAAAAAGTCCTAGTTTTCATTACATGTAGCAATGCAACCTCTATTCTGATGCAACAAAAAAATTTAACTGTCCCGAGAACCAATTTTCTTTTCTTATTCTTATTACTATTTTTGTAAAGAAGAAAAAAAACACTATTTATTAGACCCAGCAAGTAAACAGAAATGTTTATTAGATCCAGCAGGAAGTCTTGGTTAAGTAAAAATAATATTTTCTACACCAAATCTAAAAGAAAAGAAACCTTCTTTACAAGTAGATATCTTCAATTTGTCAATTAAATCTAGAGCAGATTAGACTTGTGAAAATGTGATGAAAATCTACGAGAGAATCATATTTATGGGAGAGAGGCGTGTAAGACAATGATAAATTCGTATTTTTGATGTGAGAGAGAGTATCAGAGAGTAACAGAAGCTTAGAGAGAAGAACAAATATGTTCAGGGCTTCTGATTCTTACAATGCTTAAATCTTATGGAAGTTACATTCTTTAGGATTCTTTAAGATAGTAATGCAAACCATTAACTGTGTATTCAACTATGAGATAGTAACATATCAACTTTGACTGTGATTCTGTACTATTCTTTAAGATAGTAACATATCAACTTTGACTGTGCATTCACGCCACTGTTGTAAATTCTGACATGGGAGAAAGTGTGGGGAGTTTTTTGATAGTCTGATGAGTTTGATGATGGCCTTATGTTGTTTTGTTAAACGTCTATGCAGTCTTGATCTTTTATTGAATTCTTGGGGAGAACATCAAGTTGCGAATCAATAATTTGATCAAATGAAACTCTCAACAAGATTAGTATGTCATGAGCGACTCCATGCTTTAATTGGTGCTTTGTCGAGGAGTCTTTGGTTCGAGCTATTGGGTGAGATACCTCTCAACGTTCCCATTCTAGTTGTTGAGAGACTTTCCATTTGTTGTGTGCTCTGGATAGAGAAATTTCCAGCCCAAGGATTGTTTAGGGAATGACTACTTGTCTGAATTTCTTTGTAGGCAAAGATTAAGATTATGCATCTACAAGGAGACGTTGGATAGGAAAATCAAATGCCTCTCTGAAAGGGGTGATCCCAGATTCGGATGCATAGGTATGAGGAACAAGTGGCCGAGTTGACACTTCTTGACTTGTCAGTTCTCAAGTGGAGTCGGGAGATATGACAGTTTTTACTGGGATGGATGGTCGTAGGTTGCTTGTGGTGGAGGCATTGGTTAGGAGTCATGGCGGGCATTTGAGAAGCATTGGGCAAGAAGTAATTTAAATAGAGAGAGTGAGGAGATTTTAATTTCGGTGGTAGGTAGAAGGGGCGTTATGGGGGTGGGTGCCTCTGTAGGCTGTTTTAAGTGTCATGGAAGTGGTTTCTGCATGCATTCTGTTACTGAATTCAAGATTAGGAATCTTAGACTTATGGAGTTGAAGACTGAAAGAAAGTCCTTTTGTCATTGAGAAAGGTTCAAGGAAAAATATGAGGCTTGTGGAGCATGACTCAAGAGTTCAGGTGGTAAATGTGATCTTACATGAGGAGTGTCTGTAGGAGTTGTGTAGGGAGATCAAGATAGGCTTTTCTAGGAAGCAACCAATGAATCTTTAAATTCAGTGAGGGCTAAGAAAAAGGGGCACAATGCCTCAAATTCCTTTTCATTTTGGTGGCAGAGAACCTTAGTAGGAGCCTCAAACAGGAGTTCAATGCTGACAAAATTGAATATTTTCAAAAACTCGGTGGCAGGGCGATGCTATCCATGTATTTTATGTGGATGGTGCATGGATCTTCTTGAATGGTAAGAAATCTTCACTTCATGTATGCTTGCAAGTTATTTGGAAGTATTGAGAAGCTTCTGGTTAGAAAATAACCCACACAAGAGCTCATTTCTTGTCACAAAGAAAGCCTCTTGAGCTAGAATTGACCTTATTTCCAGGTATATAGGTTTTAAGCACAAAGTTACACTTACACCCTTCACTTATTTGGGTGCTGCTATATATGGTCACACAGAAATAGTATATTTTGAAGAATTATTGATAAGCGAGGAGAAAAATAGACAGACAGAAAGGAAGGTTGTTGTCTTAAGGTGGTATATTGACTTTGATCAAGCATGTACTGACTAGTGACTAGTATTCTGATATATTAATATAACAATTTGTTCAGTGCCTGACAAGGTAATTGAGAGCATAAAAAATTATTTGCGGTCATCTTTTGGGGCAAATCAAAAGGTAAGAGGAGGAAAAGGTGGGTAGCATGTTGGGGCGGAGCCAGGAATTTTGGTTGGGTGGGGCACTCGAGAATTTTTTTATTTTATTTTATTTTCTCCCAAATTGATGGCTATGTAAGCTGAAGTTGTGGTTAGTTTAAATGAGAGTTAGATTAGAGAGTCATAATTTCCTTATATTTATATTGGGTTTTTAATGGCCTTACTAGTTTACCCATTAGTTGGGCCGACCCTCAATGCCCAAATCAAAGCCCAAATGAGATAAAATCTTTGGACCTTGTGTTTCTAATTTGTTACATTTTTTCTACTTGGACCCACAATCAATGCAAAGGTAAATAAGCAAATTAGTAAAGTAATTGATACTTACTGAATTTGACCTAATTTTGCTGTGCTAATATGAGTTTTTGAAATTTGGGGTGGGGCATGGGAGGATTAATTTTAAACTTAAGTGGAAGGTGGCTTAGGGATAATCTGGAGGACGTCTTGCAAGCTTTTTGTGTCAAGGCATTATGGAAGATGATTACCTCACATTCCATTCAGACTGGCTGTAGAGGGATGACAGGGTACGTGGAACGAGATTGGATATGGGGTGCATTGGTTTTTATTGTACGGAATTTGAAGGGGTAGGCATAGTCGGTACGGTATTTTGGGTCCCAATTTGTGTATTACTTAAGTTTGGTACGATATTTATTTTATTATAGTATAATATATACAGTTATATATGTATACATAAAAATGAGAGAATATGTGAATGCGAACAGTCAACATTTGTAGTACAATTATGAATTGTAATTATGAATTTATGACAGAGTCAGTTGGAAGTTTAATGGAGAGTAATTCTAATTATTTATTTAGTTCATGATAATTAGTTGGAAGTTTAATGGTGTTTTGAAAGATCTGTGCAGCTGTTGGCTCTTTGGAAAAAACCTACTCTTTATTAAATTGAAAATTGAAGACCCCAATATCTTCTACATTTGCTTCGGACCCAATATCTTTCACCTCCATGGCTCTCTCTGTTGCTCCCTCTTTCCAGGCTGGCTCTTTTTCTATGCTTTTCCCTCCATTGCCCTCTCTGTCCATCTTCATTCCCTTTAAGATATCAGTTTTTGGGTGGCATTTTTTAAATGGAGCATAGTGGTGGACACCTCAGCTCATAGAAGTAGATTTTAGTCTTGCTTGGTTCCGAGTGTTGGTGTTGTGCCTTCCCAAGTCTATGTTTTATTGATCAATGAAACAAACTGATATTCAGAACATAGGGGGATTACATTACATTACATGATAGAGAACGTTGCCTAGAAACAAAAACAAGGAAAAAGGCCCACTATATTTGATACGGCATAGGTTAACAACCCTGTGAAAAACCACGGACTGAGATGGGACATCTCTAAACACTCTCCACGTCCACACCTTGATTCCAATGCTTATACAAATGTTGCAATATCTGTGCATTTCTCTTTGAAAATTTTGTTATATCCTCACGTCACTCCCTACGTACTGAAAGCATATGGCATATTGGCATCTTTTTTCCAAAGTGAATTGGGTGTTGAGATATTTTTTGGAATGTTGCAATGCTAATGTCTTTCGTTGTCGAGGTGTAAAAGATATAATTAGTCATTGGACCAGGCCGACACGTTAAGTTCTCAAGTTGGTATATATTGAATCTGTCTCTTCTAATTTTTTGGGAAAATGACTTGAGAGGAATCAAAGGGAAATTTCATGTAACTGACTGTTATTTTGATGGTCAGGACACAGGAGGTGGCTTAGAGACATCAGCAGTCTTCTACCTTTAAGAACAAAACATGTAGTAGTACCCTTAGGCCGTTGTTGAATAACTTGGTACTCATATCTATAGTTTTTCATCAGACCATGGAAAGCTGTTTGTTGGGTTTCCACTCAAATTTTGGGGCAGGTTCAAATAATGCTACGGAGACCAAGGATTGTGATTTCATTTTTCGAGTTAATTTCTGTTTCCTAATTTTAAGAAATATTTCGAGACATATTTCAGTGTGTAAAGAAAAAACGTGAAAATTTCAAGGATACATGAAATATATAATGAATTTCGAGGGTATATTAAATATTTAAAAAAATAATAAATGTATTAAATACATTAAATAAAACCAAAATACTTATAATTAGAAAATCAAGGGGTAGTTTAAAAAATCAGTATATAAGTAGAAGAAGTGATAATTAGGAAATTATGGAGTAGTTTTAAAAAGCAATAAATAATTAAAATAAATGATAATTAGAAAGAAAAAACTTGAAATTTACGAAAAAATATAATTTTTAGTAGTTGGTTTTTGTATTTTTAAGAAAAAATGAATTTACAAAAAAACCCTGAAATTTACGAAAAAAAACCTTGAAAATTTCAAAAAAATGTAACTTTTTCTATTGCCATTTTTCTTTTCGTAATTTCAAAAAAACAAAAGTTTCGGAAAAATTTCGTATAATTTCTTGAAATCATAATCCTTGACGGAGACAAGGTCACTCTTAGACTCTTAGTAGGTTTAAATTTGTTCACCATCAAGCACATCCATATGGAGGTGTACCGAGATTCATGAACCAATCTGTGTTGTGTATTCGTACTCCAGGATGATTACTCTCCACAAACCCTCTTCCTTGCAAAATCTCCAAAGGCATTTAGAGGTGAGCTTGTTTGATCTTTCTAGGCCATCTGCAGATTTGGTGTACAAACATCCACCCAATTCACAAATGGAAAATCTTTAAAAACCTACTTATCCCTCACAGGAAGTGTCAAATCTTCTTGATATCACTGACAATGACAATGGAAGTAGGGCACATTGAATGTGGATATAGTAAACATTGAATGTGGATATCGTAAACACTGGTATGATTGCCAGGGTGCTGCTCTTAATTAGGTAAACTCCCCTAACTTTAAAAATGTCAATTAGCCGCCTCCTTAATTCATCCTCTCTATCTTCTCTCATCTTGATCATATTTTTTTGTGATACTTCTTGAATCATTGGTTTATGCATTTGTACCTATGTTCTTCAACTTCTTACCTTTCTTAAATAGTCGCAAATTAATGGATCAAACACAAAGATTTAAGTTTTTTATTTCTTCAAACTAGGCAGTAATGGAGCTGGGTGAACATACTTGAATGTTAGCCTGGCATACTGGGAACTGGTGAGTATGGGGGTGCATATAGTTGGCAGGGCCGGGAATGGGATTGCAAAAACCTGCCTAGTCCCGTCCCGTTTCCATCCCTACTTTATTAGATTTGTATTTTTCATCATTTCACACAATTCCGTCTCAATGATCAGTTTCTTTGTTTTACTCGTAGACTTCTCCTTCATTTTCATTGATTTAGTTTGAAAATGTGTTTTCAAGCTTGATCTAATTACACTGAAGTTTATTGAGTTTTTTTTTTGGGTTTTATTATTAAATTTTGATTAACGTTCACCCCCTCCTTTTAATTAAAATTACATCTTCGTACCATTTAGATAAATTCCTTAATGTGGTCTTTAATGAACACATGCAATTCTGGGGACCATTTTTCCCATCATTTATAATTTTTTTTAATCAATAAAACTATGGGTGGGCATGGTTCGGGATTGGCCTTTTCCCGGTCCCGATCACGTCTAGTGAAATGGGACGGAACTGTCCGAGATAGGAAATTTTTTTGGCAGAACCGGTTGGTACTGGATCGGTTTGAACCGGGACGGAACTATGCCATCCCCATTCAAAAACAAATATTTGCTGCTAATTCCTTTTTTTTAAATCTTCTTTGGCTCCTCAACTTTGCTTTCAATTGACTTCTCTCTTATGGTTAGGGTTTCCACTTTTTTCCCTTTTCTCTCTCTTGCACCAAACCCATATCTGCATTTGCATTTGAATCCATCACCATGGGATGAAACACTTCAAGAACCCATCTTTCGATCTGAATCGGCCTAGATTCCACCAACTTCATTTAGTGCAGTTCATCTTGAAGGTGGTGAAGCAGAGGATCTAATTCCTCGTCTAATTCTTCAATCCTAGACAATGATATTAAGTCGGTAATCGGTGATTAAATCTCTTATCGCTAGTAGAACATTACGATTTTTTAATTAATAGTTTGAATGATAGCGATTAATCTATTTCAAAACTCACGATTAATTGGTTCATGACAATGTGTGTGAAGAGGCTATATATATATGAAGAGAAGAGAGAACGACCAAAGTAATAATAGGCAAAACTAAAGAGTATAGAGTCACACCTTTATTTGACATTGAACTTTTAATTTTGTTATGATTTGCCTTAAATTGTGACAAGTGATGTTTACTACTTCAATACACATTAAATTTTTTTTGAAGTAAACATATTACTAGAAGGATAAAGAAAATATGTTTATAAAATATAGGTCGATTAATTTCGATTAATCCTAATTAATCTCATATCGCTCCTTAACTGAATAAGGTAAGGTTCGATTAACGATTTAACTACATAGATACTAGAGGCATCTCCTGAAAGAAACGCTACCATTGCTTTTATAAGACTTTTGAAATCAAAATATTCGAAACCCAAACCCAGTGCCTGACTTCAAAATTCTTAGCGACCCTCTCGTCGTTGTAGACCAGCTGCGCAAGAGTTGTCTTCCCAACTCCTGCTCTACCGACTATCAGGCAAATGGAGAGATTTTTTTGAATGTTGACATTGTTAACAACTTGTTGCACTAGGTGTTTTTTGTCTGAATCTCTACCATAAATAATTAATGGCATTGCACTTAACATTGAACTACTTTCTCCATCTAGATAGCTGCATTCCTCTTTTTATATAATTTGCCCACGAGTCAGATGGAAACAAGTCATTTATGCAACAATTTCATCAAATCTCTTTCTCAGTTTTTTTTAATTTTATTCTTTCACCATCTTCCAACCAAGCTTAACTTGTTTGAAAGAGTGGTTTACCTACTTGGTGCAACTGTTATTTCTTATCTTCGAGGCTAGTTCTCGTTCTCCTCCGATTGCACACTCCACAACGTTATCAGCACCAAAGGCTGCATTCTCAGGTTAAATAAACAATGAATCTCCCAATTAGTGTGAGTTTTTTTGTTCCTCTCTGCTTTCAAGCTTTACCTTTCAGGCTTGCCCCTATACTCCAAGAGTTTGATTACTTTACCTCTAATCTCAGTAACTGAGACGGTCCGGAATGGACCTGTACTGCATTTGTGGAACCTGTTCCGTTCTAGTTCCAACGAGTATGAAACCAGGATGAAAATGGTAGAAACCGGTTGGTCCCGGTTTGAAACGGGTCGAACCATACAGGTCCGGGTCGGATCGGGATTATGCCAACCCTAAATAAAATAGGAACAAGATATCATTAATAAAGAAAATAAAATAGGAACAAGATATCATTAATAAAGAAGATGAGTGAGAGATTTCTAACCACATACTAATCAGACACAACCAAGCTAACGGAACAATTGAAAGAAGTCGAAAACTAGTTAGTAAAGGGCACATCCGATAGCTTCGATATCATGTATGAACCTACTAATTGAAAACCCAAGAACTCAAATACTAATCTTGATCTTAAGCTTTGATACAAATCTCAATGAAAGCACTCTCATGATAAAACTAATAATACAGACTCAGAGCATTCATGTTTCTTCTCCGCTCCATACTTAAAGCTATCACACAAGTACCACCTTATGTTGGAACAATAGCTAAAGAACAACACATTTCCAAGCATCAACATTTTATGGCTTCTCTATTTGCAAACTCCAGGAAAAGCCACCAATTTCAAAGTGGGGAACTTATCAGCCATCCAGAAAAGCTGGTCTACGCGAAGATTCTCCCAACCTTTAACTCAGAATCTACTGGCACCTCTTCATTAACCACCACCGTTAAGCTATCAGTCCGTTTTCCTGAAAATGATCTTTTCGAATATCCTGTTTCTACTTTAATCTCTAAGAACAATCATTCGACTGTGGGTGGAAAGCTGTAGCAAATTGGAGAATAGAAGCTTCCAAGTGTTTTTTCAAAAATCTCTGCTGAATTTGACATCCCTGAATAATACTACTCACAATAAGCCTCATGGTGCGCCAAAAAATCACTTGTGAAGGGATCCAATTATGAGAAATGAGACCAAAAAGGTTTCCTGATTGCAACTCTTTCATAGTTTTATTAAGAATAGAAAAAAGTGGTATGCGCGACTCACTGCCCGTGAATGAAATCTACCATCAATCAAATAGTTATACAACAAAAAGCAATGGGACTAAACTAAGAACCAGTAGAATCCAACTCTGGTATCTCGTCAAACCTGAAAAGTAAAGTTTGAAGGAGCAAGCGTGCATAACAGCTTAGAGCATCGGCTACTTTGTCCTTTCTCCTTGGCCGAAGCCTTTTATGTTTAAGATTACGTTAAAAAGATATGTCAGCACTGCACCGACCTGATGGTTTACCTTGAAAATATAATTGATTACTCATCTTTACAACATTTTTTTCTCCATTACATTACAGGGAGTGTCCCCGGGAGCTGCAAGAAGCTATTTCGAGCATACTTTTTGCTTCTCATAGATGTTCAGATCTACCTGAACTATTGCAAGTCAGTAGTTTATTTACTGCAAAATATGGGAAAGAGTTTGCTTCAGCGGCTGCAGAGCTTCGCCCTGACACTAGCGTGAATCGTGCTGTAATTGAATCTTGTGTTTCCAGCATTTTGTTCAGGATGAGTGCCTCCAACTTCTAACTTATGTGAGACCCATAACTGTTTATCTGCAGATAATTGAGAAACTTTCAATTAAAGCCCCCTCTGCTGAAGTGAAGCTCAAGCTTTTGAAGGAAATTGCTCAAGAATACAATCTAGAATGGGATGCTTCTAGTACCAAAGCTGAATTCAGTAAAAATCATGAAGATCTTCTGGTATTACTCTTAGATGTTCTGCTTGTTTTCCATTGTTGGTATGTTTGTCTCTGCTTCCTTGATCTTTTTAGAGAAGCTGCTATCCATTTCTTGAAATAAATGATACCTAGAGTTCATGTGCGAAAAGCCTTAAGAGATCCTTTTCTAGAAGAGAATAACCACAAGAAGCTATAGGGTGCTAATTACATTAGCCTTCAACTTAATTAAATGGAAGATAAGCCTTACATTCACTGAAACCTAGACTAAAAATATGAGCAGTTGTATGTTAACTGCAATAAGCTGATAATTGTCCAGTTTTCTCTTGAGGTACTGTTTGCTTCCTTGTTTCAAAATGCTTCAAATCATTGCTAGAGGTGTAAGTCTCCAAATTCACTGGCCCTTAGGAAAGAAAGCAATGTTGTATCACTGGAACAAGATAAATATTGACACTAGAAGATGATAAGAAAAAATAAGACACCAGATCACAGTGAGGACATTATTGATGGTTGCCAACTTTTACAGATTAAAACAAAAATTACAAACTTTATGTGCACAAGTTATAATTTCACCCAAACTGCCATCTAAGGGAAGAAAGCAATGTAATTAAGTAAAGCTCGATGTGGGGAAGTGGGAAACAAGCATTGATGGAAGAACTTCTGTAGTAATGAGAGAGTGCGAACCAGAAATATGACTGGCATATTACAACTCCAAATTCTCTTATCAGCTTGCCTTTCAGGATGAAACAAACACAATCCTAAAGATTACAACAAAATACCTTATTCGAATGTTTTTCCAAGACTTCAGATTCCCTAAATCCGAAACTTCATGATATATCCTCTAAGTTACTGACAGTGTCCTGAAGTGCCTGGTATTCAGTTCCTTTGCTCGATTTCCATCTTAATGTGTGTAGATTGGATTACGAATAAAGAACAAAATAAAATTCTACTGCATAGCCTCTCTCCTTGTTTTTTATACAACAGAGATCTAAATCACCACTTAAAGAATTAAACAACAAAACAGAAAGATTGAAGAAGAGTGAATTGTCTGTAGTCATTTACTTAGCCCTGATTGGTTGAAAAAGGTCCTTAAAGTCTAGAGAGATCGAGCTTTATTGTTGCCATTTACTATCATGACAAAAAATTCCTCCATCTTTTCTGTCTTTAGTAATCCATATCCATCTAATGTCCTCGTCACGAGTCCATGCTTGACAGTGGGGCCATTGCTGCGAGATTAATCAAGATTGTTATGATAAATGTATTGTCATTGGCCCAAGCCTCGGCAGGGCCATTGCCACTAGAGTGTGTTAATCAATATTATTATAAAACATTGTTTGTAAGGGACTTTCATTAGTGAAATCAAGGGGGTTTGTCTTCTGTGATGGTGAATCTGAAGTTTTAAGGTAGTGCAGTAAAGTTCGTTGGAGGGGCAGGAAGGATTCGTGGGAGAATCAATTTTACTGACCATCAATGTCTCTTTCTCGATAGGGATTTTCCCTTTCTGTAGTTCATAGCAGTATTCAAAACGTCACAATATATCCTCAATATATCACAATCCTTAACCTAAAAAATCCATGAAAATGTAAAATATATATTTGTATATGTCGGGTATTTGATGAAATATCCACAATATTGCAATTTTATCCTAAAGTTATGGGTTGATAATGTGCTCCAACAATTTTGATCTTTGGTTCGTAGCTTGTCATGGCCAAAATCTCTCAAGTAATGAGTTGTAATGACTGAAAAAAGAGAATTGAATTTATTTTTAGGGCCTTTCACATAATCTTCTACCGCTGATTTGAAATTTGACCTACCCGCAAATTAATGCAAATTAGACATGCCTCCTCAAACAATTTTCTTTTATGGGTAAATTAGGGCTATTTTTAGGGCCAAAATGCCCCTAGTGCTCTGCATGTTTTATCCACCCATCCCGAGACACAATTCCAAAATCCACCTGAAGATCTTAGCACATCTCGATAGTAAAGGCGTAAATTTATTTTTACTTCATCTTCCCCATTCACTTCTATTGGGAAATCCAACCACCAGTTCCACGCCATCTATTTTCCTTTATTCTCTCTGTGCCTTTTCTCTTACTCCATGAACATATCCTCCTCCCTAAACCACCTAATCAGGTCTCTCGATTGTAATCTGTTGAACAATTCTTGTTTTTCTTTGCCTAGTTTTTTGCAATTCATAGAGTCGATTCGGTAGTTTTAGGGCATGACATTATAAAAGAAATTGCATTGGTAGAGAAGAAACTTGCAATGAATCATTGATGAAGACGATGAATCATTGATGAAGACGCTGATGATTCAATATGAGGGAGGGCAATGGGTGCGTAGGTGGTTTGATGTTTAAGAAAGCAAGATGATGGGTGGGGAGTTGGTTTGATCATTGATGAAGATGAGGATGGAAATTGGTGAATGGTGATAGTGGTTGTTGGAAATTGGTGGATGGAAATGCAATTTGTCTCGACATGACTCGAATGATAATCGTATTGTATAGACACGACTCGTCAAATAATCGGGTCGTGTTTGTGTTTGGAGGCTAAACATGGTTGACACGAAACCTTAGACAACTAACCATGTCAAAGTTGACACAACTAATCTATTTCACACATGTGACCCTAGTGTTTTTAATAGATTATATAAGATAAATGGGGTAAAAATGGGTTAACGTGTCGATACTGTCAAATGAGGCGACTTGATTTGACAGTTAGCTAACCGCATCAAAACGGATCGTGTCGGGTTGATCGTCCCTAGGGCTGGCCATGTTTGTGTTTGTTTTTTTGGCACATTTATTAAATGGCCTGTGTTTGGGACAATTTGACACGGGATTGTGAAGTGACAAGACACCACCCATTGCCACCCCTAAGTCCTTGTGGTGGTGGGTGGTTTGGATTTTTTGGAAATGATTGGGGAAAGTTGAAGTTTTATTTTTTTAATAAAATAAAAAAGTTAGGTCAATAGGATACCCTCGAAGTATGTTTTCTTATCTCGAGGAGATTTCAAGTGGGTTTTGGAATTGGTCTATATAGATGTTTGAGATGAAAGGCAATGTGGAAAGTACGTGAGGGAATTTTGGTCCTAAAAACAATCTGATGCAGTAAAACTCTCACTTTGAGAGGGTATGCCTGGGAGTTGTGTATTTCAAATTTCAAATTGGCAATAGAGGGTTGTTTAAAAGACCCTTATTAAGGTAACTTTAGTCATTTTATAAAATTAGATTGGAACCACAAACAAGTGATGCAACACTGTCATTTTATTTTAAAAGGAAAAAAAGGAGTATCTCAAAATTTCTCTCATTGTAATTATGCTTTTATCATAAGAACTCGACCTTATTGCTGCAACATAATATTGAGCATTAAATTGATAACAAGTTTCATTTTGTGAAGATAAATACGACGGTCTCTTCTGTTATTATTTTAAAGGTTTATGGTAATATTACCCAAGCAACATAATTTTCATCACAGTGCATACTGTATTCAGTATCTTCATCATGTTTAAATTTTGTGAGGGAGTTTGACAATTCTGTGGCATGTTAATTGTAGGATGGATCGAGCAAAGCTGTATCTTCTCAACCACCTGTGATAGTGAAGGCTCGGAATCAACAAAGCCAACGTGTTGAAGCTGGTCCCTTGGCAATCAGCAATAAGTCCCTGACCAGTTCTGATAAAACCAAAGTGTTAGTTAGCAGACAGAATGAGGGATCAGTAGCTGATGCTAAACAAAAGCAAGTTCAGACTCACTTGATATAATGGAGATAGCTCGAGCTGCCATTGATTCAGCAGATCGTGCTTCAGCTGCAGCCCTTAAAGCTGCTGAACTTGTGAATACTAAGACTGTGTTGTCGTGAATCCAAGAAGCATTGTTTCATTGTCACATTTGTGGCAAACTGGAAAACGCAACCATAAATAAGAAGAATGTAAGTTAACTTCTTTTGGAATTTGGGATTTAGATGAATTGTGCATGAACGCAGTCTTGCACATTACAACTCTGTGTGATTAGGCTCAGAAAGGTAAAGGTGTATAGATTCAGTATGTTACCGTGACTAATGGTTGCCACTTGAAAGCTTTGTTTTTGTAATGTTTGAATTGTACCATACTTTCGTGGCTGGTAAGTGTATCCGAGTTGATCCATTACATGTAAATATTCTAATGACTGTATGACAATGGATGCACATCAGTTCTTTTTTTTTTAGCAGTTGTAGATGTACTGTGATGGTGGTGTGTACTATACTAAACTCCATTTTGGTTGGGACAAGTTTCATTGAGTTTTTAGTTTTGACAAAGTAAAGTCCACCCATTCAATAATCGTTTAATTAAGAGCGCCACAAATACATTATGTGCAATTAGACTTTGTCTCAATGTTACACCTGCAATCTGCTGCCTCTGCTGCAAGCATTGGTGTAAGAATTCTGTGGACTTGGGGGGGTTGCAAATTGGATTATGATTTCATTGTTCTGTGTATAGTAAAACTGATCAGTAGAATTGAACCCATTGCTTTCTTTCTTCAATGCAGCACCTTAAACCGTATTCATTGTTCTACCATTGCATTATTCAGTTTTTTGTGTATGATAATACTACTGAAGCACTGCAGGAGTTGCTTTTAAGTAATTAGAGAGAGATGCGAGGCATACTGTGGTCTATCGATCGACTATCCAAATGTCATTCATGATCAATGTTGAAATACACAGTGTCAATCATCATTGTAAACATGAAAATGGAACATCTACTTGATTGTAACAGACTGCTATAATAAACATAACAAGCACAAGTTATTACAAAACATCCTTCTCTTATTCGTTCGTACACAGTACACACGCATACAATTATGAAAGCTTGATCCGTCAACATTGATCAATTCATTTGCCAAACAAACCCATTTCAAGCTTCTTACAATCAACCAAATAAGCAAACCCATACCCCAAATTCTTCAAGCTGGCTTCATGCAACTCCATCGAAGAAGTCCCAGTTGCATCAGTCGAGAAGAAGACCCTAAACCCTCTAACAAACGCTTCCCTGGCAGTCGTCTCACAGCACAAATTGGTCATCACCCCACACACTATAACCTCACTAATCCTCTCTCCACCAAATACTCCTCCAACCCAGTCTCTCTAAATGCGCTATAAGTATTCTTCTCCACCACTCTGTCTCCACTCTGCCTCCCAAGTCCCTCCATCAGCTCTGCCTCCACTGTTCCATCCATGATCAGATCGTTGTTCCACCACTCACCCAACATCCCGTAATCTGAGGGCGATTTGTGGCTGTGGCGAGTGAAGATTATGGGGATTGAAGATCTTCGACAGAGGTCGATTGTTGTTTTGATTGATGGAATTATGGGTTTCGCTATGGATGAGAAATAGTTTTGCATGTCGATTACTAGAAGAAGTGATGATTTGGGGTCTGGGTTTCGCCTCCTGATGTCGAATCTCTTGTGGGTTGTTGATGAATCAGCCATTGATAAACTGGGTTTTTTGATGCTCTGCTCGCAAAACAGAGTCCTCTGTTTGTTTGAGGTCAGATGGGGTGAGCTAATGGGGATATTGTTTTGTTTTGTATCTCCAAGGGTGCTAAAAGAAGATTCGTGAAAACAAGATATGGGCTTGGGCCTTTGCCCAATGGAATCTAGGCATGTTCATTAGGGAGATCATGATCTTGGTAGACACCCAAGGCAAGTTCTCTAACTTCATACCTTCAATTTATATAGAAATGCAGATATTTTGCCTCTCTACTTTTGCTTAGCTCAAGTTTTAAAATGATTTTGTTTGAGATTAGAACGTACATGTCACTAGGTAAAATTTGAATTGTTCATCAGGTCAGGATGTCGTGAACTATAAATATGGCTTCAGATTCTATACCAAGACACAGATTAATTGTTTATATCAATAAGAAAGTTTTTCTTCATTAAACAAGTTTGAAAAAGGGTACAATTCAGTTGTACCTTGAAACTTTGTGTCAAGGGGAAGGGTGGACTAAACTTTGGATAACGTAACTATTGAAGTTTTATTTTTCTGTTTTTTTTTTATCTAAAACTGGACAATTTCTAGGCCCATACATAATACATGTATTGTAGTAAAGGAATCAAAGACATGAGTTGGTCACATCATACAAATTGAACGCAAACAGTTAATCTATTTAAGTGGCACTGTTTTTTCCTCACACCATTACTTGTAAACCTATTGAAGTAGGGGGGGGACTTGATGAAAAAAGCTACGTTGGTCCCAATTCAATTTCAAGATGCATTTATGAAAGGCATGCATGCAGTCTATCTGTTTGAAGCTAATTGCTTCTTGTAATGTGGGACTGGGGTTTTCGGGGATGAGTTAGATTCATGTAAGTGATTTCCACACCTCATCTCGGTCCATTCAAGTATGAACTTGTTCTAGATTACACTATCACGAGCATTTGCAAGTTCTCGGTATATTAGTTGCTTCTGCTAATAATAATTTTATAAAGCATTGCAAGCAATCTCCTCATGCCTAAATTTGATAACCCTCAAGGTAAAGAGTGATGAGAGATACATGCTATGTTATCCATATGTAAGGAAGAACAGTTGTGATTTAAACATCCAATCTATCTAGGGAAGTAATGATGGATGTCATAAAACCTTTACTAGTTAAGCTATACTGTATGGACAATGGTGCAACAATGTTATGTCCAAAACATCACCATCAAACCCCAATTGACAAAGATAAAAACATATAGATTTGAACTTTGAGCTACAAAAAGCCTATAAGTTAACAAGTACTACGCCTTAAACACTCTCTATCTCTCAATGAGTCACTCAAAGACGCATGCATACATGCATCTCCTAATGGAAAAAAGGCAAGTATGAAAAAGATGTATCATTTTGGTAGCAGAGTGAAATACCAATAAAATCTCTCTTTCTCTCCACACAAACCCACTTGGATTTTGTTCTCAAATTTCACACCCCACTTAAATTTTGTTGCAAGTATGGTCGTTTTCATATTGAAACTACTGTTCATAATTGTGCTCAGTCGTAATTTTAAAACTAGCTACTACTTACACTACTGTTGTTGACTCACATCACGTACCAGCTTTTATTTTCTCATCAGATACGAAGTATATAGTTATAATTTGTATTGGAAAGACAACTTAATTGGTTGGTTTGCTAACTTTTTAGGGATAGGTAGAGCCATGGTGGAATATAGCAAACAATGGGCGATTGTTTTGAACGGTACGGTGGGGAGATGTTTGATCGAGTGTGAGCTGACATGCATGGTTGGGGCGGCTCTAGATTGATGTATAGATAATAGCTGATGAATGGGAAGAAAAGAGTGAAAGTCTTGTTTACAATAACCACATTTTAGTACAAGTGTAAATTATCAAACGTAATATATTGTTTTCATCTCAGAGAGATGGAGGGGCCAAAACCACCATGAAATGTTAGGGGTTTTAATCCGTTGGATTGGCCTCGATCTGCCCAACTTTGATAATATCCGAGCAACTATAGCCCACAAATAAACCCCAAGGAAGAACTGGTTTTAAGACACAAAACACACTAATTTCATTGAAATGTGTCATTGTTGAAAAAGGTAAGTCAAGTAGATATTGAAGAAAAGCATGCATGTATAACAATTCCTTTGATAATATATATATAATATAGTCCAATGAAAGCAAAGAATAGGAGTGATCACGATTCATAATCCCTTCCTCATTTCTCTTTCTCTATCCCTGCCCTTGTAATTGCTATAAACTACTTAATTTAGCAATGTATATAATGTTTTTGTGTGAAAGCATAAAACAGAGAGAGAGATTTGAACACACACCCGGCCCACAATCTAAGTGATGGTGACTTTAGAGGGTCTGTCCGAGGATTTCATCTCACCACGCGCATTCTTTCTATTGGGTTAACTTGCTTTGTTTCCCAAAAGATGCCTCCATGACTCTCATTCATTTTTTAACAACACTAACATTAATGCCAGCTTAGCTGATTGAACAATACTAGAAACAACACAAAACCATGTATTTCAAAGACTCTCTCTACCACACCACACAACACCACACTAACAGAGAAAACATATCAATCAATCAAAAAGACAGAAGACAGAATTAATGTTAATAGCTAGTGGAGTGCTGTAAAAGCTGTGTTAAAGCTTTTTTGAGAGAATGCATGAATGATAATGTAATATTTATATTATATCAAGTTATAGAGTGGTCACTCTAAGTATTAAAGAACTCTACACTGCTACATTGAACTGTGAAAACATTTATAGCTAGAGTTGCAGCTTTAAACATGCAATGCAAAAACAACACATACATCCAGCTAGAAGGCTACTTTTTACAGCAGCAAGTTAAAGCAGTAGCAGCTGGTTATGTTTATGTAAATCTCTATCTCTCATTCGTCTCCCAGTTTTCAGTAGTAGAGTCTATGTTATGTTGTATTTACAGATAGATTAGATACCCTGCTTTCTGCTTCCCACAACTTTCAGTATACTTTGCGGCCTATTAAAATCAATCCTTTATCTCATCTGTTTTCTCCCTCCACTCCACTAGAAACAATGGAGGACCTACTCACTGATCACTGTGTTTATACATTTTTGGTTTATTAACCTACCAAATTTGATGAAACAAGGTCTATGACATGAAAAGAACAGTCATTATAACAAGCTCTTAACAACCATTACTAGCTAATTTTTCTTCTCTACCTCTTGCATCTTCACTCTATATATACTGCGTTATTTCCACTATATACTCCAACTAATTGAAATATTATTTGTCCCATTCTCTGTCTTTCAACATGTGGTTTACTCTAGTGAACCTCAGTTTTTTTTGGTATATGCTCCATCGTCTTACAATTAATTAGATTTGCGATTTTAGAGATCATTTGTGTTAAAAAAAAATGAGAAAAGGTGGTGGAATACAACAAAAACTTCTATCACCTCCTCGAGCGACTTAATTAGCTTGAATTGTGTGGAAGTTTCTAGGGCAAACTTTGGCTTTCTCAAAGTGAAATAGTCATTATTGTTGACTTTGACTTTGACTTTTTTAAGGATGAAGTAACGAAAGAAAGGAATTTGAACAAGTAAAATGAGATAACTACTATTGTTGACTTTGGTTGACTATCTTAAGAATGATGCAACAAAGACAGGAGGTGTCTTCCAACCTCCGCATGTCATCCATAAATAGGGATTAGGTCTCTTGGTTGAATAATTTCAAGTCAGTATGTGAAATGTGAAGTTCATTTTTGAAGTTAGAGGTGAAATCCACCCGTTTGGTAAATTCAAAATTTGTTTCGTTTGTTTATCCAATTTTCATTTGTTTGTTTTGGCACTCCATTATTTTGTATCAATTCGTCAATCTTATTTATCCTCAAGAGATATGAGAGGCCCAACCATGTTGACCCGAGTTTTTTTTAATCCGAATTTAGTTTGAAATTTTTTTAACTAGGAAATCCGAATCAGTTTGTTCCTTTGTTTGTCGGATTTCTAATTGTCCATTTGTAGGGTTTTCATTTATTATGTCCATGATTTTGATTGGTTTCCATTGTGTATTTGTTTGGGGTTTTGTATTTGGGTCTTTTTGATAAACCAGTTTGTTTGAGGGTATTTGCATTTTGTCTGTAATCTAAATAATTTATGTTTTGTATTTGGGTTTCTTTTGAGAAACCAATTTGTCTAAGGAAGTTTATAATATGAATTGGATGCAATAAGAGTTGCTAATTGTCGTGGATGTATACGAGTTTGTTGAATCACATAAATTTGTTGGCTCCACTATTACTTGTTTTGGTTTGGTAATTTTGCATTTTGATATTAGACACGCTTTTGCACACAACAATTTATAGAAAAATCTCATATACCATGCTCCTACGTCCCTTGATAGGGCATATAAAAAGTCTCTTATTTTGTGATTATCATCCATATTCCACGATCAGATTTCCGATTAATGCAATATTTTTTCCTGAGTTCTAGTTAGAACTAGAGAAGTCAAAATTATACGAGAGATATTGGAATTGTGTCAAGGATTTTGAATGGAAAAAGCCAAGAGTAGTCAACAGATAGATCACCACTCTAGCTAGAAGGTGGTGGTGGTGGGTCCATAAGAATGTGCCATGTTGAATATGAATGATCCTAGCGATTAGTGAAGCATGGTGGAGAAAGAGAAAGAGAAAGAGAGAGAGACTTGTCACACTGTCTCTGGAGCTGCTGCAGCCCAGCAGGTGAGATCCCGAGAGATATACAAGTGTAGAAAGATATTGAAGAAAGGTACAGCGCTACTTGTGTTACTTTGGTCACATACATGCCCTTCACCCTCTAACTTGGTGCCAGGAGAGCCACATAGTTTGCTAGTATGATTTTGTTGATTCCATGGCCTCAAAACACCTCCCTTGTGAGTTGTGATTGGTTGGTTTTACAGCAAAAGTAACCTCTTGTGACCAGGCCAGCTTTCAATCAGGTCAACAAAATCAAACTCTTGAGAATGTATTCATAGTAGCTAGTGGGATTGCTTATTGTATTGCATTTGTTGTTGAAAGACTAGAGGAGAAGGTAGGTACAAAAGAAAAATAAGATAGGAGAGAGTGGGAAGAACATACTAATAAATAAATATAATACTGAATTGAATGGTAAAGTGAAAGAAGAAATTGCATGGGGCACTCAAGGACGTACAAACACAGAGAAAGATAGAACCGCAGACACCAGATATATACTTGGTTGACTCGTAGCTTTCCTCTTTACTGCATCTGCAAGTAAAGGAAAAAAAAAAAAAAAAAAACAAAAGTATTCCTCATGATCACTCATTAATCACATATCTTAACCTTTGGGGATTGACCTTATAATACAAATGTTTTTCCCATTGGAATAATTGATAAATCATTCCAAGGTAAATATAAATGGTTCTTGTAAACAAGATATCAAGCCCATTAAGAAAATTGAGAGAAATGAAGCAGAGTGAGTCAGGAGGATCCGAGTCAGATAATGCTGAGCTGTTAGATAGCATGTTATTGACAATGAGATACCTTGAATTGGCAGATCAGCGTAAAAATGGTAGGAAATCGTGATATTTTTCTAATTGGGGCAGTTTTGGGTGCGTTTCGATATTTTGACCATAACTTTGGCTACGGGTATCAGAATCGCGCATATAACCCTAATTTCGAAAACTCTTTTCGGTGCGCACGTCGTGGTCACCCAGCTACACTCGGTGCACATCTTTTCGAGGCTAAAATCCACTGTTTTCCCTTCCAAATCTACAATTTTAGTATTTTTTTTCTTTTTATGGTACTATTTCATTCATCGTTTAAGAAGTGATTCTGAACCCGATTTGGGCCAGATTTTTGGCAGATTATTTATTTTATTACGTATTTTTTTAGCATGATTATTGGGATTTGTTATTTTTAGTAACATTCTAATAATCACGAGTTTTAGCTATAAAGCCCGACTTATGGGCTGATTTTAGATATACTTTTGATTTGAATAATTTTAATTGAACATTAGAGTTGTTTCTCTGTGTTTTGGGCGAATTTCTTGTGTCTTTTCCTTGTGAATTGTCTGCTGAAACTAGCTTGCAGGATAATCATTATTTTGTCAGGCGTCAGTGGCAATGGTAATTCAGCTCCTATTGCAAATAAAATGTAATATCTGCGTTTATATATATATATATATTTTTTTTTTTTGGGCAGGGGTGTACTCAGTCAATGTGATGGGGGCACATAGCCACCCACCCTTTAAAGACAAAACTCCTCCTCCCCCTCTTTCTTTCTTCTCCCTCTTTTTTCTTTTTCATTCCAGAGTGCGAAGTTTTCCTTCGCCCTCTTCGTCCCCAGCGAAAACTTGTGGTGTTTGTCGATTTTTCTCCCCCCAAAGCTCACCTCCTCCTCCTCATTTCTTCCTCCCTTCTTTCCCCTCTTCATTTCTCTATTGATTTTTTGCAAGAAAAACAAAATCAGTTTTCATTTGGGTTGGTGTTGGATTTGTTTGATCGGTTTTCATAGCTCCGATCAGCCATGGAGGGGCCTTGGTGGTGACATTGGGAGCCCTTAGAACCGACATGCAAGGTTGATTTTGGGGTTGACCGAATGTTTTTCAAAAAATCAGGGTGCATGTTTGTTTTGAGATTTCTTCGGCAAGAATTCGGGCTTTGGGTGCGTGGGTGAGCCTCACTTTCGTGACTCCGAGTGTCCTTAGACTCATTTCCGGTCTGTTGTGTAGTTTGGAGGTGATCAGACCGGAGTAGGGAGGGTTTCAGCACGTTTTCACCAAACTTTGGATTTCGGCGGGGTGTTTGCCGAATTTTTATTGTCTTTAAGTTTTTCTTTCAGTCACGCGCCACTTGTATTTATTTATTTTTTTCAGTTTTCGGCTAGTTTGCTCACCTTCGAGTCTGCCTTGCAGTTTTTAAAAAAATTTCGTGGTCCCGCATTCGTGGTTTTGCGAGTTAGGAGCTTCGACTGGTAGAAATTGGGTTTTGAAAATCCATTCCGCCCAAGTGAGTGGAATTATAATATTTATTTTGAGAAATAATTATTTGAAATCCTGAATTTAAGTTTTACATCATACCGTCTATTGTGTATAATTGAATCCAAATCCGAAATTCGGGGTTTTCAGATATTTCGATGATTGTGTTGGTTATTTGTGAATGAATTATGTATTAGGTTTCCTGAAAACATGATATACTTGAATGAAATCGAATAGGAATGAATTTTGGGTGTGATTAGGCTTTGGTGTAATGACATTGGACTTGTATGCTTCGTTTTCGAGTTTGCATAGTATGTCATGTTTTACCGTGGATTGCCGAGTCTTGAGCATGTATGATATTCGACTCGAATAAATTTATCGTGGTGAATTGGGTCATGTTGGGACCATGGCATAGTCGTGGTTTTATAAAAATTGCCGAATTGGTTATGATTGCACGTCTGTTACCATTGATTATGTACAGACTCGTCATTTGTGCATGTGGATAGTAGTATAAGTGTCTTTACACCGCTATAATGCCTGTTGTGCCGATGCTTAGGAGCTTGCTCGCAACGTGAGTTGGATGGTGCTTGAGATGACTCGCACCTGACATTGAGGACGCTATTGCATGTGGCAAGCTTGTTGAGGTGCGGTGAGCTCCCGCACGGACTTGCCACTATATAGTGCAGTAGGACGGGTCCCGGAGGACATGCTTTGGAGATTACTCGTTTTCCCTTCCAGCGCGCTTGAGTTTGATTGTTTTAGGTTGGCCGTGTTAGGCCAGTCGTTCGGGATATTTGTGTTTGTATCCTGACAGATGGCACCCCATTAGGATACAAACAAGCCCGAAGTGGCATTGGTGCACGTTGTGGGATGTGTCTGGGTGAGACACATTCGTAGGGTATGCGGATACCTACGATATGAGACACTTATATAGAATTTTACAAGATTTTTTGGTTTCGACTTGATTGTTATACCTAGGTGACTAGGAAGAACTATGAGATTGTTTTTATTTTCATCGCTTGGTATTTACCAGGTTTGAATCACGTGTAATGATCGGTATATATTGTAAACTTGTAGTTATTGTGGAATCTGCAATGTTTGTGTTGTTGCCTGAACTTAGAAACATTATCCTTAGAGGCACGGTGTGATTTAGACTTTAGAACTTGTTGCTTATTCATTGTTGTGTGGCATGAATTTTCCTTGTTTATTATTCTGTTATTTGTATTTAGTTCGCTTGCACCAGTTAGCTTTGTGCTTTGCTGACCCCGCAAGGGGTGTGTTTCTATTGGAGTGCAGACAGTGTTGGCGTTCCTGCTGAGCGTGGCGCGTAAGCCCCGTTTTTTGTGATAGGCGCGTTTTTGTGTTGTTTGGTCGTGTCCACCCTGTACGGGTATGTTTTGCTTCTTCTGTGTTTCAGATGTACTATATGGTTATACTAGATGTTTGTATACTGGTTTTGTCGCTATGACTCTGGCAGGGCGAATCAAATATAAATTTATTTTGTTCAAATTTTATCGTAGTTTTTATTTCCGTTTCATTATCGTATCAAGAATGTGTTATATTATGATGTTGTGGCC
The DNA here is from genome assembly GCA_003290165.1 of Berberis thunbergii. Classification (NCBI taxonomy): domain Eukaryota; kingdom Viridiplantae; phylum Streptophyta; class Magnoliopsida; order Ranunculales; family Berberidaceae; genus Berberis; species Berberis thunbergii. The sequence goes on from QNQO01002839.1 coordinate 32,503, forward strand.
GGTTACGATCCGCTTGTATTACGGGTTAGTTCATGCATCGGCACGTTGCGATTCCCGTGGCGGGTCGGGGCGTGACATAAAATTATAAAAAAAGGGATGAAGCAATTGAGGAGGTTTGTAGCAGGTTGCAATTCCTTGTAACTCAGTGAAGAACATAACGCAGGGAGCTCTTTTTGAGTGATTTCATGTTTTTCTTGGTCATTTGAATGTCATGCCAATATTTTCAACCACCCATCCCTTGCTCCCATTCCCTCGCCGTCTAGAATTCCTGATTTTCAACACTTATAATCTGGTACTTGCATGATGATAACTGAATGGTGGTTATTTACCACTACTGGGAATTGATTGTTGTCTGTGTCACACATTCCTAATTATGTACCCACACCTGTGCCATGGACTTAGACGTCCACAGCTTGTAGCCAGGGTAGAGGACTATATATGGCTTGGCGGTCCCATTGCCACGCACATCAGTCGCCACATTTTTCAAGCCTTCTCAAAACTGTGAAACATTGGAACTTAACCAGAATGGACAACAGCATCTACACCTGTATGTACTAACTCCATGTTCATTCTCAGTTCTTTGATTAATTTTTCCAAGGAGTAAACACACCATCCATTCCCATAGAAGTATAATCAGTGGCCCTGGGTGTCTCCCTTAATTATTTAATATATCTCCTCCACCGTACAGACACTTTTAGCCTCCGTTAAGATCCACCAAAGTATCCATGGATATAAAATTTAATATGTCCCTATGAGAATAGAAGTAAAAATGTTCTTACGTAAAAGAAACTTCAAGCATTAGATGGGTTTAAGTCTGATAAATAATGGTGAAAATCCGACTATCTAAATGTAGTTTCATTTGAAATTTACAACCAAGTTCAGATAAACAACCCAAACCAAAAAAAAATATACACCTTTTGTTATTGTTTACATAGTTAGAAGTTTTACAAGTGTGCCAGTGTTTGGAAGAACTCCTTACTATATAGATCACCTCTAGCCTGATTTTGGAAGTTTTGGTAGCATTTTCATAACTTATATTTGGGCTATTAGAAAAGAGGTAAGTAAATAATTAAAGGGGGCATAGGTAAGCAGAGTTCCGAATAATAATACCAGGAGAAATGAGAGTTTATCAGCAAGAAGCAGAAAAAATGGTCAAAGGATAAGGATATAAATTTGTAATATATATATATTTTTTTCAATTACACAATTATTTTAATTTTAAGTTTTCCTTCTACTTATTTGAGTGAGAGAATAAAGGGGAAATGAACACTTGAAGCCATCTTTAGTTAACAAGGAATTGGAGTCAGCGGGAGGGGGATGTACGTAGTTGAAGACCTAGGTAGGGCATCATGAATTGCTCGAGATTCTGACGTACATATGGCATTGACCCTCTTGGATTGAATCATTCATTCTCGAGATTCAGGTTTTCTTGTCTCTCTACTACATTTATAATTTTTTTTTATCTTCACAATTCTTGCCTCATTGTGACTCCCTGTGATGGTTTGTTAATTGATTTGATTTACATTCAGACCATATGCATTTTTCGAGGCTTTTCCTCACCTCGAATATATACATATATATATATATATTGTATGCCTATGTAAATTAAGGGGGAGGTTGATATTAATTGGTCAGAGAAAAATTCTTGGATCTAATAATCTTGTTTCATAAAATTGAGAATTCGCAAGTAATGGGGGTTGAAAACAAGAAGGTAGGTGGTAGGTCACAAAACCATGATTTCTTCTAGCTAGGGTTTGCTCCTATTCGCAAGAGCATGGTGGATTAATATAATAACTCCTTAAACAAAAAGTGGTCCAGATTGTATAGAGAGAGAGAGAGATATTGAAAAGTGGCGTTTAGATTGGCTCCTCTCACTCAAGACCAGAAACAAACGTAGAGAGACATAAAAGAAAGAAGGAAGCAATCAAAGAAATTTCCCCATGCAAAAACGAAGGAACCCAAATGCAAATGATGAATATAATGATATGGGCACTTTCAGTTAATTTTCTAACTCCCTGTCCCTCCTCCATCTCTTTAATACTCACTCTCTCCTCTCGCTCGCTCATATCCACTCCTTTCACACTCGGTACAAACAACAAACAACAAACAACAAACAACAAACAACAGCAACAACTCTCTCCATCTCACCCCCGCCCCTCCTCTCTAAGCTTGAATCCAAACTAGCTCAGCTTAGTATCTCTTTCTGTATATTAGCTATAGCTAGCTAGCTCAAAAAGCTGTCAACATAACTACTTGTAATAACACACAACAAAACACTTCGTTTCTTGCATGATGTTTGCCTTCTCTTTGATGGGAAAACCAGGCTTAAAACTCTTTCTTTCATTTCAATATCCGTCATGAAACCGATTGATCGATGAAGGGTTCAAATGCTGTGTTCCTCCGTAATGCTGTCTTCCATCTTCGCCTGCTACTCTATCCTCGGGTTGGAAGTCACGGCCTAGTGGAGCTCCAATGCAATTGTAACTTGATACACCGGCCGGGCAATGGGAAGTTCCCGTAAGGACATGACCAACGACATAATCACTCATTGGGTGAGTAGGATATTGTGTGGAGTAGGACATAAGACGGGACGATGGTGGGTAAAGATATGGTTGAGGTGTTGGTGGCAGAGGCTGTGTTGGTGATAAGATAGTAGCTGGGGAGAGTAACCTTGATCGGTAAGCTGATCTATATGGTGGAGATGATGGATCTCCAAAATTACCTGGTGGGACACCTGATTGCCCGCCTCCCATGTTTATATCTCTCAGTCTGTTTAACAAACAAATTTTAAGATAAGCACAAGACAAACCCTAAAAGAATGTTGAGAAGAAGAAAGAATAATAAAAGAGAGAATATACCCTAAATGAGGATTCCCTTGTTGTAAGTTATCGTTATTGAAAACCAGCTGACGAGCTCGGTCCAGTGTCTCTGTCTCCCTCTCTGACCAACCCCACCACCACACACACACAAATCAAATAAATAAATTAAAACAAAAAAACCCAACAAGGATTTCAGTAACAACAACTACTACTGATTCCTTTGCCTTGCTTGAAAAAGGGGAGAAAAAACATGTTGACATGACTAACTTAAATGTTTTCCAGTTCACCACTTGCAAAAGAACCCTTGCACACATCACTTCACTACCCCAATTTTGTTTTCAATAAAAATCATAATTTTCTCATTTTGAATCAAATGTAGAGACATCCCAAACAACAGTTTCTTTGAAACTCATTAATAACACAACAACAACAACAACACGTACATGTTTCAACTTAATTAATTCATATGTTTAAAGAAATTGTGTTGAAGAAGAGTAGACATATATAATGACAGGTCTACTTGCCTTGGCGATGGCGATTCATGTGGCCGCCAAGTGCTTGAGATTTGCAGAACTTGAGGGAGCAGAACCTACACTCGTACACCTTCCCACACTCATCCTTTTCTCCACTTTTCTTTTTCCTACACTCTGCAAGAAACCCAAATAAAGTAACTTCGATGAGACCATTCATGAATCATATTAATGCTAACTCTACTCTTGTTCTCAGTTTCATTAAATTCTTTTCCTTTTCAAATGCTAAAACATACAATATAGTAAAATACATATATATATATATTAGCAAAGCCCAATCAACAACCACAATAACTGAACTATGAAATTTTGTTTGAAGAAATTCAGAAAATCATACTGAAAGTTTTTGGTGGAGTGAGGTTTCTTGTTCTCTCATTTTCTTGACTAATGAATCACCACTATATGGATACATGGGATGTTGTGCTTACTAGTACTGGTATCTGAAGCTTCAGTTAGAATATTGTTAGAACTCTCATCAAAGATCTGCTTCCCATCTCGTCCATACTCCTCAGGCAAGTTGTTGAGGTCTAATGGGTTTCTCCGATCAGGTCTCCTGCAAACACAACACAAACACAAACACAAACACAAACACGACCAATTGAAAAAAGGCCGGGGTTGGAGAAGATGATGAAGAAGAGTAAAAGGGTATCGATGCTTACATGGTAAATACTATAGACAGCTGAGAGAGACAGAAAATAATGGTGGGGATGGATGGAAAGAAAAGAAAGGGTTGGTTTCAGATAGATGATTGATAATGAAAGCTTGTGAAATTATAATAAGAGAGACTTCAGTTTGAAGGCTGGCAATATAGAGGGTTAAGTGAAGGTTGGGATGGGAGCTTGAAAGTTCTCTATCAGTTACACTGCCAAACTCTTTTATTTCTCTCTCTCTTTGATTTTTTTTTTTTTTGGGTTAATTGAAAGGACAATGGACATTGAGTCTCGTGACATTAAGGGGAGAGTGAAAGAGCCTGAGAGAGAGAGAGAGAGAGCTTTTTTTGTTTTGTTTTTGAGTTGATGAAGGGATGAGATTGGAATGAGAGGGACGTTGCCTTTTGTTTCTGCCCTACTAGAGAGACTATATAGATCCCTATATGTTTTGTCCTATAAAGTCTTAACAATAAGAGATGACCAGCAAAACCCATGTCTTACAAACATACAGTCTAGCTTAACATGTTAAAAAATGGGCATCCTATAGAGTCATTTAGAGACAGTAGTACCTTGTGCTTCCCTTGCCTTTGCAACTGTTGCTTTCATCCCACTATCTCTCTTCACCAAACTCGTATATGATTTTATTAGCTGGATCAATAACTCACACCTAACCAACTTACTAGTCCGGACTCCCTCATCAACAATTCATTTTCATTTTGATTTTGCTATTGATTCATACATCCTCATCAAGCATTTTATATATTCAGATTCAATCTTTTGTCTTCCAGTAATCCCATAGTTAACATTAGGTTCATAGTGTTTTGTATCTATGGGACCTAGTACTATTATTGACATTAATTGATTCAGTTTTGTTCTTCCAAAGCACTAGTTTAGTTGAAGTATATGATGTGTTTGAATCAGTTAGGAATATTCACACCAAACCTCTACTAACAAAAACTAGGATCTTGGAACACAGTTTGAACAAGTGAATATAAGCATAAACAATCGAGTGCAAGAACTATAAGAAGCACAGATCATGTCCCTTAAGTTTGACAAGATAGTCATCTCTTGTTTACTGCTTGCGCTAACATAGGATTAGGGGTGGGCACAGTCCGGGATAACAAATTTTTTCTACGCAGACCCGATTGGTCCAAGACTGGTTTGAACCAGGATGGAACCATGTCATCCAGGTTAAAATTATTAATTTTTTTTTTCAACTTTTCTAAAGAGCCAGGCCAAGCCCAACACCATCCATCATCCTTGAGATGGAAAAATTGATTTTTTTTCATGAAAACTTTATTATTATTATTATTATTATTATTATTAGGAACAAAGATATATCACAATCATCAAAGGAAAAAAATAAAATAAATGAAAGCTTGTGCAGTCTCTTCACCTCCTTGATTTTATTCTATTTCTCATGCTACCACCCTCTCACTTCCTCTATACTTCTTAATCATCAACTTGATATAAAGTCTTTAGTTCTTCCACAAATCCAGACCCATTTCTGCGGTAAAAAATCAAAGCACGAGACCCACTGATACACTACACCAAAAGGCCGATTTAGCTACGCCGAGCTGGCCACGGTTCTAAACCGTTGGTTTATTTGCCACGGCCAAACACCGTAGCTATAAGTACCAACGGCTTAAAACCGTGGGTAAAATAAACCTGGCCACGGCTTAAAACCGTTGGTATATTTGGAACGACTAAAAATCGTAGCTAGTATTAGCAACGGCTTCAAACCGTGGGTACTATTAGCAACGGTTCAAAACCGTTGCAAAAAAAAAATTTAGCAACGGTTTATAACCGTGGCTATGTATAGCAACGGCTAAAAACCGTGGATAAAAAATTACACCAAAACAGTTGCCACGGTTTTAAACCGTGGCTAAACTCGCCAACGGTTTATAACCGTGGCTAAACTCGCCAACGGTTTATAACCGTAGCTATCTAATTTACACTTTTGCAATTTGGTGAAAATATTTTCGCGCTTTGGAGGGAGTAGTTTCGCGCTTTGGCGAAAAAAATTGGGGAGAAATAGGTTCTCACTCTCTCCACAGCTCCAAAGCACGGATTCTCGAACCAGAGAAGAAGAAGAACTCAAGAAGGAGAAGACGATTTCTTTCTTCTTTTTCTTCTTCTTTAGATCTTGAGAGAACCGAACTGAAGAACATGAAATTGGAACTCCATTGTCAGTTTCTTCTTTCCAGTCGATTTCTTTCTCTCTCTGTCCAAATCACAAGTAGAAGAAGCATATAAGCATCTCACCCCCTTCAGCTAGTAATAATCGCGTTGGAACCCCAGGTTAGCCCATTCTTCCAAATCTCAGTTTCTCTTTCACTCATGCTCATTATCAACCATTGGGAATCTTTCTAATCAACCACAAAATCAACCAAATGATCACAGCAAGAAATGGGTTTGTTTTTCTGTCGAAACTAAATTTTGAACCCTCAATTTTGAGGGTTTTCGAGTCGACTCTCCGATTTGATTTAGCGATCTAGTCGTCATGGCGGCCGCAAATGCTCCGATCACCATGCGAGAGACTCTCACGGTGACTGACTCTTCTATTCTTTTATTGAATATTGTTCAGTAGCTCTATTTTTTGTATCAGTTGTTTAAAATAATTTTATTCGATCTGATTCTCGATTGATTCACTCTTGAACTTCGAATTCAGTTAAGTTTTGGTGAATTTTTGAGTCAAGATTTGGTGATTGTGTCGATCATGATAGATCTGTAGTATAAGTCAAGATCTGATTAGTTCAATCTAAGTTTTTTCAACTCAATTATGCAATTAAATGCTGAAAGATGTTTCGTAATCCGATTCATTGTGTTTGCAGCTTCCGAGCATTGGAATCAATCCGCAGTTTATCACCTTCACTCATGTTACTATGGAATCTGAGAAGTATATGTGTGTTCGGGAGACTTCGCCACAGAACAGTGTTGTGATAATTGGCATGAACATGCCTATGCAGCCATTGAGAAGACCTATCACTGCCGATTCGGCCTTGATGAACCCAAATTCAAGAATTCTTGCTCTCAAAGGTTTGAAGTTTCTTATTGCGATTAATAGTGTCCATATTTTTCTATGAATTCACGGTATCTAATGAATGCACAGAGTCAGTAGGTACTCTAATCGAATTATTAGTAGATGATTCAATATTTTAGTTACATTAACAATGCCTTGCATTTATCTTGTTCATCTCTGCAATCTGTTTTCAAACTCAGCATTTACGTGATTTGTAATGTACACCTCATTAGTGGTACCATGAGCAAAATTTTTTGCTAGAAGAGTGAAAGAAACAAAAATATTCCATTTATGTAATGCGGATTGTAAGTTGTTGATTAATTAGCTGATATTAAATTGGTGATTAATCTCTTCTTGCTAGTAGAGCATTATATTTTTGAACTAATGGTTTGAATAATTCCTTGGCCGAGTAATCGGCGAATATTTGCTAATTCAACTATTAATCACGATTAATCTCTTTCAAAAGTCACCAATTAATCGGTCCATAGCAATGTAAAAAAATCGTTTTTTCCCCATAACCTCATTGAGAGAACAACCAAACGAATGATAAGCAAAACTAAAGAATATTGCACCTTTGACATTGAATTCTTTATTTTGTTATAATTTGCTTTAAAATGTGACAACTGATGTTCACTACTTAAATACACATTTTTTTAGAATTAAACACATTACTTAGAAGGATAAAGAAATTATGTTTATAAAATATAGGCTGATTAATTTTGATTAATCCCGATTAATTTCATATCGCTCATTAGGGTCCAATTAATAATTGAGATTCACAAATGACAAGTGACCTTTGCAATTGCGAGGGATGGAAAACTTATGAAGATGTGACTCAATTTGCCATCTACTAGGCGTTCTAAACGCAATGATTAGTGATAATATCGATTTTGTTCACATTACATATAAAAGCAGATTACTATACTTTCCAAGTGCTGAAATTTTGTTTTTGTTTGAAGCTCAACTTCAAGGAACCGCGCAAGATCACTTGCAAATATTCAACATTGAAGCAAAGGCAAAAATGAAGTCTCATCAGATGCCTGAGCAGGTTATAATTGCATCCTGTTTACTTTTCCATCATAAAAGTATCTTAGTTTTTTTGTTGGAATAAGGCTAATTTTTGCTTATTTGTTGTCATTCGTCCAGGTTGTCTTTTGGAAATGGATTACCCCAAAGATGTTGGGTTTGGTCACTCAAACGGCAATATATCATTGGTCAATTGAAGGTAGATATTTGGTTTGCCTTTTGATAGCCAAGTTTTTTTTTCTTAGTTTGTTTTGTTTGCAAATTCTGAATTGAATTCTGTCATGATATATGTTTGCATGGTGTTTATCCAGGCGAATCACAACCTGCTAAGATATTCGAAAGAACAGCTAATTTGGCGAATAATCAAATTATCAACTACCGATGTGATCCAACAGAGAAGTGGTTAGTCTTGATTGGAATTGCTCCAGGCTCAGCTGAGGTGTGTGTTAACCTTATAGATCATGTATTTCTGTTACTTTTTTCAAGGCAAACCAATCATTCAGATATTGTTTATTGTTGCATCCTAACCGATTACTCCACCTGACATTATTCGTCTTCCATACATCCAATTTGATTGATTGTTGACTGCCGAAAAAGTGAAAAAGTTACACATTATAAATTAAGTAATTAACAACATACACATTTTCTTAAACATCGAAAGTTTTCCCTGATGTTGTGGTGGACATATTTTTGTCAGGAGTTTGAATTTGACTTGGAGCTTTATGCATGGAATACTACTAGAAAGAAAAAGCTATTACCTGACAATCTAAATGCACTAATGCATACTTAGTCTACTCGTTCTTTTCCAGGAAAGGAGCATTTAAGTGATTTTAAAATGATTTTTGTGTTGTTTTGCTACAAGATCATTACATGAGTTGTTTGCCAGATCTAATTGGGTTACCACAGTTAGGGATGTGGAGTTGTAAGCGAGCATCATTAGTCTGATCTGTCAATTGGTGTTTAAGCACCTCACAATTACACATCTTCATCGATGATCATTGGTTTTGGTTTACTTTAAAGAATGGTTTCATTAGTGTTTTCATGCTTATATGTAGACTACATACTAGAGTTAAAAGAAAAATCCTTGCATGGTCCATTGAGTTGGAAATGGATGAATATCGCTTATCAGTTTTGTTGATCCGAATCTCGCATCATAATGATAATATATTCTTGTGAATTATTGTACACTAATCGATGCCCTAAACCGTTGTAGAGATCGGTGCTAGGAGTCTTAATCAAAGATTTTTCTTTTGTTCTTTGATAGGATGTCATATGAATTTTCATCAACATGTTCCTTTTTTATTTCTAGTTGTGTTGTGTGAAGCAATGTGCCAGTTCTTAAGAGATGAAGACAACTTCAGTTTGAGATTACTGTTACACAATTTTGTCACATGTCATCCACTATTAATGTGCTTTCCATTGTTTTTGTATATATTAGGACTATTGTAATCTAAATCATTATTTTGTATCTAAATTTCTCACTTTCTTAGTGCTGCATTTTATCACAGTTGTTTTGTGCTTTCCCTAATCTCATCAAACTATCATGAAAGGTTGTTTACTTGTAATATATACAGTATGTAGATGCTAGTATCATTTATTTTTAGATCCTGATTCTCAAATTCAATGGCATGGTATTTTTCTGGTAGCATTCACTACTGTACTCTAATTTGTTTTTCATTTGTTAAACTCAATTGCAGAGGCCTCAACTAGTTAAGGGGAACATGCAACTTTTCTCTGTGGATCAGCAGCGTAGTCAGGCTCTTGAAGCACATGCAGCATCGTTTGCTTCATTCAAGGTGCAACACGTTTCTTTCTCTCATTTTTTTGCTTTTTAATTTTGATTGTATTTCTCCTATTGACACTATATTCTTTTTGGCGTTATGCTCAGGTCCCTGGGAATGAAAACCCTTCTACGCTAATCCGCTTTGCCTCAAAGACTTCCAATGCTGGACAACTTACGTCAAAGTTGCACGTGATTGAGCTTGGTGCCCAGCCAGGTTATTATATATTTTCCGTGTCTCGATTTAGGCAATGGATAACCATTGTGTACTCCTTATTATCCATGATTAAATAACACTCTCCCCTTTTGTTTCTCGTGCCTTTCTTGTGTTTACTTATTTTTTTAAATTTGGTGCTGATTTTTTGAATTTGATATGCAGGGAAGCCAGGCTTTTCAAAGAAACAAGCAGACCTTTTCTTCCCTCCAGATTTTGCTGATGACTTGCCACTGTAAATGAAGCAACCATTGTGCCATTTGTCAGCGGTCAAGTAAGTCTTATAGATTTACCTTTTTAGTTACTAACATAGCAACTGAAATGTATTTCTCACGAGTGTGCTCTTGCAACTGCTATAGCTAAACAATTTGGAGCTTGTTGTTAGTCTTGCAGTACTTTGGGACATTGTTAACTAAAGGAAAGCTCAATGCATTTGAGTCTTTGGAATTATCTCGTTTAGTTGTGAATCAGAATAAAAAGAATCTTTTGGAGAACTGGTTGGCTGAGGATAAACTTGAATGCAGTGAGGAACTCGGAGATCTTGTCAAGGTATGGTTAGGAATCTTAATATTGAATGACATTCTGCTTTACAGTTTCAGTTATGTCAAATCAATTCTAATCTGAATATTCAATAAATTTTTTTTCTTTTTTTTTTTCTTCCTGAAAACTCTTTCATGTATCTTCGTGAACTCCGAATCTCTGGTTACCCAGTCAGTTATATCCTGATTATTGGGTGCTTATTTTGAAGTTATATTGTATGTATCCGTGTAGTCATTGGCCTGAAAAGTAGTTGCTTTAGCACCCTTATAGAACGCTTGGTTATACTTATCACAACTATCATGCCACCAACACATTTCTTTGCAAGCTTTAGTTTTGATGAGAAGCCCATCCAGTGCTCTACCATCATTCCACCATCACCACCTATTTAGTCTTAAGTGAAACAAGTTACTCCCAACGTTGTCTATGCGACGTAACACTTGTTCTCCATTCCTAAACAAAGAACTCCATGCAACAAATCTTCTAGAATTTGGTGTAGTAGGCTCCGGCTAGTTCTATGGTTTTTCTATTCCACCTCTGCTTCATTATTTGAAGTTTCTAATCCATTACATGTTCTTTCCTTTATCTAGTTTCTTTTGATACTATTGCTGTCCTTCTTTGGATGTACAATGGATTCTAACTGGGCACAGTAGGTGTCAAGCCTACACATACAATAGGTTGGCTGATTGGATGAAATATCCAGTTTATCATGTTGAAATCTGTGATTATAAGATCTTGAACTAGACTAAATTGATCAATTTGTACCTCATTTGTATTTATATTTTGTAGGAAGGCCCTACTCTCAAAAGCAGGGGAAAAGCTGGCTGTGCGACCAGGATTGCAGTTTTAACATGGAGGTCGTTGTTAATAATGTCAAGGGAGTGGGAGTACTTTTGGCTTCGGCTGCTTCTCTCCACTCTTCTTGCAGTCTGTATTGGTACAATATTTTTCAACCTCGGGCATTCTCTGTCATCTGTAATGGTGAGTTTCTGAAATTCTACGTTGTGTGTTTTTAATTTTAATTTTTTTGAAGTTTCTGACTTTATTCAACAGTAAAAGAGAGCATCAAAACATAACCCAGATATCCCAACAATTTTTGCAGGTGAGAGTTGCAGCGGTGTTTGTCTTTGTATCGTTTACTTCTCTCATGAGTATTACTGGTTTACCTGCTCATATAAAAGAAATCAAGGCAACCTTGCTTCCATTTTTAGCTATAAGCAGTACTAGAGCATACAAGTTGAGTATATATACAATAAATCCTCAAATTCAATTGTTCTTTCACCCATTAGTTAAAGGTTTCATGTCTCTGTCGCTCACTTGCTTTTACTTGTAAATTGTTACGAAGGATACATGCATGCTCGAAGCATTCAAACATGAAATGAAGAAAATTTGAAGAAGGGTACTAGGTCAATCTCCTCCACCCAGAAAAGTTACCCATTGATCATAATGCCCTTGCTTTCAGAGCGGAAGCTCAGGTACAACAAGGTCAGTGAGTGACTCAGTGATTTCAGCTCTGTTTCTCACTTTCTTGTTTATGGGATTTTAGGTTTGTGTGTAAAGTTGTTGACTTTGCGGTAGGTGATTGCCCAAGCATCAGCAGCAGGGGAATCTGAAGCTCAGCAAGAGGTTTTCGATTGGACTTCTGTAATTTTGCCGTAAGTTCTTATTCATACCCATTTTAGCAAATTTGAGGTCCCAGTTTCTAATTACATTTTTGCATTTTTGATTACCCTACACATTCTTCACTGTTGAGCTTAGCTGTATGAAAGTCACAATCTTAAAAAGTAAAGAATGTGAATGAAGGATGACTTCTTTTGATCACTTATTAAGAACTACTTGCGCTGTGCAGACGCCACAGTATACCAAGGGTTGAGGTTGCTTGTCCCTGGTATCTGTCAAGAGGTTATTATAAAGTATAGGTATTGGCACTTATAAGAATAAATTGAATATGCAATGGGCATCTACACATCAATCTAATTCTTCATATAGAATCACATGGTATTGTTCGCCATTCTTGTTTATGAAGATGCTGTCTTCTTACAGGTTCTTATTCCCAGCTTTAGGGGGGTTACTATTTGGGTATGATATTGGTGCCACCTCTGGAGCTACTATCTCTTTGCAGGTTCCTCTTATTTTAATTTTGTAGTTGTTTTCCCCCTTCCTTTATTTTTTTATCTCTTTATCCCAACCAACTTCAATTTGGTTGATGCCATTTTTATTTTCATCCTGACAGTCAGCCGAGCTTAGTGTCATGACATGGTTCAACCTGACATCAGTACAGCTTGGTCTTGTGGTACATTTCGTGCTTGAAACTTGTTGTGAAGCATAAGTGTTGGCAACAATTTTATACGGTGGATTTTACTCAAAATTCACATTGAATGTTACGTTAATTGCAGTTACAAATTATGTTTTTTTGTACCTTCTATATCATTCATGCACCTTGCCTGTTTTCTCCTCCCTTCACAAGCCCTCTCATTATCTCCACTTGTCCTTCCCGTGCTCCTCCTCCTCTCTCACTTGGTATACTTGTTAGATCATTAGACCAAGTGGTATATCTAAAAGGCCCTCTAAGTAAAGAAGACATATGTCTTTAACGATGCAAACCCCAAATACCCAATGTTCTTCTGCATCCACACCTTCACCCCTTTCTCGAATTTACAACACAGAATCTCGAACCCCTGCGTCTGCCTTCAGTTCTCCATCACCTTCTTTATTACGCCACTGGAGACCTGCAACACAACGAAACCTGAAAAACCAATGGTTAAAACTGCTCTCTCATAAACAACAATGGTTCTCAGCATCATCAAATGGCAGGAATCACGCCACTGACATTGCCAACAAGTATCTCTCTCAGAGGTATATACAAGAAGATCTTTGTTTTTTTTCAATTTGTCACTTGTATTAAATTTGCTCGGCATTAGCGTTTCTAGGGCACAATTTGGCACACATTATTAAGGTTTTGTCTGATGAATATTATTGACTTAGGTACTTACCAGCAATGGATTTGGGTGTTTTAAAAGATATGCCAAACATTCGAGAAAAAGCTGGCCAGAAATTAGCGAAGCAGCAGGTAATTTTGGGTTCGACTTTGGTTATTGCCATACAGTATGACATGCGTCTGTGATATTGCAGTGGGGTCTGAATTTTGTAAATAATTTTCGATATACAAAGTGAACAAATAGATATTATATATTATGCACTCTTTTGTGATGGGATGGTAATCCTATCTCGCTTCTGTATAGCATGAAGCCTATTATGAACTATAAAAATGTGTTCGTATTGGTCGCCATTTTGTTTCTGTAAATTATTACTTTATTGGATTCTATGAGGGCATTTATATCCTTTTAGGTACACAAAAATGAAAAATTATAACAACATTATGTTTGTATCTTGGTTTCATGTTCGAAATTCATATTGCATATTGCTTAGAGGTTGTAGTCTTGTTGATACAAATAATGTCAGCTTAGGTCACCTCTCTACGAAATAAATATACTAGACAATGTTTTGATCTCTTATTAGTATCTGTTGATCTGTGTTCTAAATTGTCTAAAGTTCACTCTGTGTTCTCTTATTAGTTTTGTTGGTGTTGATATAATGGACTGCATTTGCTGAATCAATACAGATAATCAGCTTCTGGTGCTGTCCTCGTAAAGCCATTTTCAGACCAGCTTCAACCCCTTGGAGCTCATGCAGGATCACTGTCCGACCTGATTGGGAACCTGCTCCTGCTGCTAAAACAACACCTCGATGATCTCGGATAAGAGCTCCATACCCCCCTGTTGAGCCTTGCATTGAGCCATCTGCTCCTGCTGCTGAAACAGCTTCATAACCCCCTGTTGAGCCTTGCAGTGAGCCATCTGCTCCTGCTGCTACAGCACCTGTTTGGTCACTCATAAGAGCTCCATCCCCCCCTGTTAAGCCTATCAGCGAGCCATCTGAGTTGACAGTGACCCACCCTGGATCAGGCCTATGCCATGTGTGCCATGTACTGGCTGTGTGCTTGTACACTGAGGTTATTGCTGGAGAAGGAACGATTGTAACTACAGGGGTGATAGACTGTCATGTCCATTACATATGTCCTCAAATGACATTTGAAGCTATATCAAGCGGTTAGATTTCTATTTATATATTTATTTATTTATTTCCTTTGTTTTGTCTTTTGCTAGCTGACCATCTCAGTCACTAGCTTGTATTTGTTTTTCTCTGATCTCCCCTTTTAATGAAAGTCCAATTTTATTGATTAAAAAGACTTTTATTGTTATTTTTTTTCCAAGTGTTTTGGATTTTCATCATGAAAGAATGCATATTTTGGCTGTGCCTGTAGTTATGGACACTTTTGACCTCATCATTCTGTATTGCTTTTTGTGGCCAGCTTTATATCCATTACATGTGTCTGTGATCAAGAGTGGAGAACTAACTGTTTACTTTGGAGAGGCTACTGGGCTATGCTCTGGTCATCTTTTAAATAGCTTTTGAATGACAAATAGAATAGCATAAACAGATGATAATCTTATACTTTGTTTTGATAGTCTTGTCATTCATTGCGTTGGTTCAGTACATTGGATCATCTATGACATAGCTTAATCATGTGTTTCTGTCACATCTTGGCAATATATCATTTTTAAGTTTATTCAACTCCTCGAACAGGCTCTTATGTACCCACTTCTGGTTGCGTGTAAATCAATAAGTAATTTGCGCAGAGCAGCAGCTCAAGAAGTGGTTGACAAGGTTCGGCAGCATAGTGGTGTACTTGTCGATCAGGTAAACATCAAAATAGTATGTTCCTTTACTTCCTTATTTGTATATTATTGGTTTCATCTATATTACTCTATTGTATGCAGGCACAGCTTGTGTCAAAAGAATGTGACATTGTCTTGTGTATCATTCCAAGTATGGTTTGAAATGATTTTTGCAGGTTATTCGTGAGTCAAACCACAACAGCCAAACTGGAGACCGCCCATTTTATGATTACCTAGAGAGTTGTCTGCGACACAAAGCAGAAATGGTGATATTTGAAGCTGCTAAAGCAATAACAGAACTAAGCAATGTGACCAACAGGGAATTAACTCCTGCTATCACTGTTCTGCAACTCTTTTTAAGTTCATCCAAACCAGTGCTTCGTTTTGCTGCTGTCCGCACTCTGAATAAGGTAGATTTCTTTCCACATAATATCATTGTGGTGTACGCACTTTTCCTCGAAATTTGATTGATTCTCTCCAACCTGCACCATCACCCTATTATTTTTTTTTTGGGGGGGGGGGGGGGGGTGAGAGAAGGGATATTAGAAAATTCAATTGTGCTGTTTTGAAGCACCCACCTTGCATCTAGATTTATTGCTATCTAAATGGAGAGAGTTGCTATTAGAATTTTGGTTATGCATTTGTATTTTCCATACTAAGGTTGTTCAAGAGAAAATGAAATATAGGTTTATATTGACTTGTGACATCAATTTATATTTTCCATAATGCAGCCAAACAATTAGAAAAATCAATTTCTATCAACACAATAAAGAGACAACTTAGTATGCTGTTTCATTCTCACTCATCATGCCATACTCTTTTTGTTCTGAGAAATACCTTTTGACAGTAAGTGCAAAGTAGTGTTCACAAGTCACAACCAGAAAAATTGACACCCAATAACATATGTATAGATCACTGTGAGTAGCTAGTTGCTATGTAGAAAAATGTTTCATTTATACATCAGTTTTTTTCTTATTCGTATGGATCACTAATACATCGTATGCATTATATTTGATTTCCCAGGATGAACTTTTTGAGTAATCCATTTAAATAGAAATCCATTTAAAAATTAAACTTTGTTGTAATTATGTGTGTTAATGATGTTTTAGGACCTCAAAATTGTGTCTCTCGTAGCAGCAGCATTGCGTCTCTCGTAGCAGCAGCAGCAGCAACAACATTGTTCCACTTTCTTTGTATTTGAGATATTTAAGTTTGTGTGTGTCATTGTATTTGAGATATTATTTGACTCAATGTAATACATTTTCTTATTAATTACATTACTTTGCCTCCATTAATTACATTACTTTGCCTCCATTATTTGATAGATTTTGACTCAATGATTCAAAGTCATATGATAGCAAAAAAAAAAAAAAAAAAAAAAAAAATTTGCCACGGTTTTAAACTGTGGCTAACTATTGCAACGGCTAAAAACTATGGCTACCTTGCCACGACTTATAACCGTGGCTAGGGTTAGCCACGGCTAAAAACCGTTGCTATCTTGTTAGACACGATTTATAACCGTTGCTAATAACTACACTTTGTTACGGCTTGGAACCGTTGCTATTTTTGCCACGGCTTAAAACCGTTGCTATTATTATTGCAACGGTTTAGAACCGTTGCTAATTTCTGAAAATCACGCCCCCCATTCAAGCATAAAACCGTTGCTACAATGTTTAGCAACGGTTTATAGCCGTTACAAAGAATTTTGCGACGCCCCTGTAGTCCACGGCTCTTAGCCGTGGCAATGGCTTGCGCCCACGGCTTAGAACCGTTGCTAATGGGGGTTTTTGGTGTAGTGATAGAAACTTTGAAACTACCTTTCAATGGCGGAAAATTGAATTGCAAAGATGAAATCAAGGCTACAACCCACTTAATAAATCCATCTTCAACCCCAAAAATTGAAATATTTACATCCAACCAGTCAAAGAAGTGGAAGAAATGATAGAGAACCGAAATCGAGAAGACAAAAAGTGATATCAATTCGTTCTTGCTTCCCCTCACTAGAGTCGATATTTTTCTCTTGTTCACTATCAAGATTCAAGTCTATACCTTTTTCCTACTCTACCTCCACATTTCCTGGTTCGGATAACTAAACCCTAATCTTCCACTTATCCTCGCTTTGCTTTTCCTCTTGAAATCCCCACTCCTTGACTCATCAACAACGAGTGTCTTGGACTTGTAAGCAAGACAAACACTCCAAATACAAGCTTATATAAGCTATCTTCTACCTAACCTTGTGAAAACAACAAACTTAAATAGATAGACTCTCCTATTTTGACTTTACTTCTTTAACTATTCAGACGTTCCATTCTAACTTTATTATTTTTGTACTTTCCTTCTTGTAGAGATGGATCAATTTTGGACTTGAGCTTGACTATGTTGAGTGCAAACCCTACATATTCTAACAAACTCCATCTTATCAGATTAGAAGCTTGACCGGAAGGGGAAGATGAGGAGGAAGATGAGGACAAGTAGAGGGAGACATTGAAGGCTTTGAAGAAAAAGATTTCCAAGGAGTTGATAGTGGTTCGACTTCACAACTCAGGGTTTTGGATTAGCCGCAAAAGGAGAATGAGGAGATTTAGGGATTATTTTGTGAGAGCGAAAAATTGTCATCGATCAAGTCAGTTAAGTTAAGGTTATAAATGGAAAAAATGTGTGCGAGCGAGAAAACAACAAGTGAGAGAGTGAAGATGCATGAAGCCTAGGAGAACTTAAAATTTAAACCCTAGCTTTGCAAATGGTTAGGCTTTGGTTAGGACAAATAGGTTGGGCTTTAGTAAGGGTTTGGGTTGGGCTTTGTAAATGCTACAATAACCAGGAATGTTCGAGACTAAATTTGTGGAAATCGGTTTCGTCCCGATTCCAACCAGTTCGAGACCAAGACTGGGATTCTTGCCCACCCTACATAGGATGTGCAAAACCAATAGTATTGTCCCACTTAACCACCGAAGTAGTCTTAGATGCGGTTTGGGCGTGGTGCATATCCATTGCAAGTCATTCATTGGATAAACCTTCCAAACCATTATTCACCACCTCAATGCCAACATTCAGAGGATATGCACAAAATCATGCTTATAAAGACATATAGTATTGTTCTTTAGAATTTTGTGTGAATGCATGCTTCACTTTTAGATGTTTTCTTACATGCTCCGGTAACTAGCAAAATCTATTTGTGAATTATGAACAAAATATTGATTAATATATATTCAATAGAGTGAAACTTGAGATAATGTTATAAATACTTGCCAAGTTATAAACTATATGGGTAATTCCAATATAGTGAGTTAGGAATTTATCATTCAAGCCTCAAGAAGATATAGGTAGACTCAAATCAACCATATAAAGTACATGGTCAATTCAAGTAGAGTGACTTTGGGATTTAACATTTAAGCCCAGAAGAATCGAGAAGATCCAGGTAGACTCAAGTCAACCATGAAGATTGATGAAAAAAGTTGACCAAAATCTATGTGTAATAGAGCTGGGGGCAGCTTAAGGTTGTTAAACCCTATTTAGTAGGAGTAGTTGGTTGATCAAACGAAGAAAATACCCTCGTTGACCAAATTAAACTTATGTTTGTCTAACAGTCCTTTACTAGCCATTGGTCTGATAATATAGTCGTTGAAGTTAATTTGCGGTTGATCAAATATCTCAAAAATGACTTTTTGGAACAAGTTTGCAAATAGACTTCTCATTGAATGTTTTATCGATAAAGCTTCAAGGATTTTCAAGACACCATTCAAAAAAAAGTTTAAGAGCCTGATCGTATCAAGAGTAATCACCATTGAGCCAATTGAGTAAGGAGATAGTTGGAGCTTCTAAAATTCGTCTCAAGGTACATAATTGACTGTTGGAAATAATGGGATTGAAAGGAGTGTTTCTTGAACAACAATTGAGTACAAAAAAAAGTGTCATCATTTTGTTCAGAAAGTAAACAATTCAAATATTTGGTGTTCGAGGCAAAACAATGCTATGATAGTAATATTTTTATGTTTTAGAGTCAGCATGAATCATCTAAGTGAATGATTTCTGTTTTGAAGAGTAAATTGAAGGATTTTGGAGGCGATTTTGGTTTACCAAGGGCAACATGGTAATTATTAGTTGATTAAGTTAGAACCGTTAGATCTAGCTAAATTTCTAATCTAGACCGTCGGTCTTAGGGCTTTTCATCCTCTTAATGGCGGCTCCTCAAGCCGCCAAGGGAGGAGAGCTTCCATTGGGGAGTCGTGGCACCCCAACCGAGGTCAAGCATCGTAGTTTTTTCCTAGCTTTGGGAGTTGTAAAAAAGGCAGTCATTGAAGAAGAGCCTATGAAAGGGAATCGTTTTCGCAAGGATGATTGCTCGTCACTTTCTATGAATATTTCATAAGCAAAAAGATGTGAAAGGTATGTTGACAAGTTTGTTATTGTTTTTAAGTTATCTAGTTATCGCCCTTCCCTTGAGGTTATTCCTGAAATCATCCATAGATCTTGGGGAGTTATGGGTGATTTCACCATGGGTTTGTTAGATCAAAGATATGTGATTGTTAGATTTTAGTCGGAAGAAGAAGTTAATAAGACTCTGTCACAGGAATCTTTTATGATCCGAGGGGTTAGATTCAAAGCGTTCCGTTGACATCAAGGATTTAGTCTTAGGGAAGCTTCGGTGCTAGCCCCATTGTGGGTGGATCTTCCTAATATGCCTTTACAATTTTTTCATCCGTTGTTTTTAAAAGAAGTTGAAGACTCCATTAGGTATTTTCTTAGAATTGGTGATAACACTCTCGGTTTCACCCATCTTGGGGCGACAAGGATGTGCGTTGAGATGGATCTGTTAGAGGAGTTTCCTAGTAGAATTTGGTTGGAGTTCTCTGGAACCACTGGTTTTTGGCAAACGATTGTGTATCCGGGCTTCAAATATTGGAGAATTGCGCTATGATTGAGCACACCTTTGAAGCTTGTAGGAAGCGAATGAGGATTCGCAAGGATACTCGAAAAGAAGGGGACAATGTTGGAACGAATAAAGTAGTAGAGAAAAAAAATCTTTGATTGTTAGGGCTAAATACAAAGATCCCCAAATGATAGGTGGAGAAGTGAAGGAAGTATATCGACCTGTCAGGAAGGAAGCCAAGGGGAAAGTGGTTGAATTTGGCCTTAGTAAGGGCCATGTTGGTCTTAGTGGGGCGAAGGATAACGAGGGAGTTGTAGTTGCTTCCCAAGTCGTGAAGGCCTTGCCTAAGGAGATGGGGACTATTGCTACAATAAGTAAAAATCCTTTCGAGATTTTATCAAGCTTGGATCCTAATTTGCAAGATGAAAAAAATAATGTCTCGCCTCTTATGAAGGAGATCATGAAGTTCAAAGTAGTCCTTGTGAACAACAACATCTGGCAGATTGGTAATGGGAGCTCGAGTATTTTTGCGAATAACTGGAATCTTACGACTATTTTTTTGAGATCAGGAGATTTGGAGATTCGAGATAGTTGGCCTACGATTGCAGACGTTTGTAATGGGGATTTTGATTTGGTTTCTCCAGAGTTTATAGACTTGGTGAGAACACTTTTTTGATGACAGATTTAAGGGCAATGAACAGGACAAGGACTACTGTATTTGGACCCCGAACCCGGGTGGTCTTTTTACCACTCAGTCTGCTTATGAGATTCTTTGTGATAAGAAGGGTACATCCTCGTTGTTTGAAAAGATTTGGTTGCCTATTTTGTCGTCTAAAATATCAGTTTTTGTTTGAAAACTTTTATTAAGAGGCATCCCAGTTGATGGGGAACTCCATAGATGTGGGATCAACTTAGCTTCTAGATG
This sequence comes from Berberis thunbergii, assembly GCA_003290165.1. NCBI lineage: Eukaryota > Viridiplantae > Streptophyta > Magnoliopsida > Ranunculales > Berberidaceae > Berberis > Berberis thunbergii. The sequence continues at coordinate 53,615 of QNQO01002839.1, forward strand.
TCACTGCTGTGTCTCACGTAAGGGGGTCTGGAGACATTTTGAGGCTATTTTTGATGTTCACGTAAGAAGACCGGCAGAAATTGCGACCGTGTTGACAATTTGGTTTAGGAGAGCCAATAAGCACTCTCAAGTTGGTCTATTGTACTTTTTAACGCCGATGTTAATCTTCTGGGAGATTTGGAAACAAAAGTGTCGGGTGTTTTTGACAATGGAGGCAAAGTCATATACATAAAGCCTCAACCTCGAGTGAAGGAACATGGTAGTGTTAGTAGAAGAATAATTTTGTCCACAATCGATGGGACTACCTAGTGGCAATATCTGGTTCCATAGTCGATACCTGCAGGGGTAGAGCAAGAAATTTGAAATGACCCAGACTAATGGTATGTATGCGACAAAGTATACAATTTTAAGGGTTATTACTTTAGGTCTCATAATCTATACCAATACTAACTTTTAAGTCATTTATTTTTCCAACTTAGAGTCTAGGACTGAAAACCATGTTGACCATCAACTCTCCATCCATCCAAATGACTCTAGGGTCATTTGACTCAGTATGGGATATTGACTTGACCTAGGAGTAAAGTTTCCATTATAACATAGGACTTAAACACAAAGTTATTACATAGTATGAGACAAAGTCTAAACTTCCCTATACTGAAGTCATTGTATTTAATAAAAAAAAGTATTTAATTACTGGACAGAGAGTCGATGGTCAATGAGGTCAATGTGGTCTTGGACCTAGATTCTAAGGTAAACAAATATAGAACCTAAAGTTATTGTTGTTATAAATTGTGGATTGTAAAATTTAAGTAACCCAATTTTTAGTTGAGATACAACATTATAAATATAATGCCTCGAGTAAAGGGGACGATAACAATTTTGCACTAAAAATTACATGTTGTATAAATATTAAAGAATCTAATAAAATCTTTTTTTTTTTGGGTTAAAGAATCTAATAGAATCTTATGGAACATATATGCGTCACATTAAAAAAAATATATATATAAAGTAACAATTTTGCAATAAAACATTGTAAAGTTTATCATATGTTGCATAAAACTTGAAAGATTTATTAAAGTCTTACCACCATCCCCACGCTTCAATGATTATATATATATTGAATGATGGGGAAATCCGGAACCAAACTTGGTTCATGACAATTTCATAAATCTGAAAATATATATATATTGAGGGAGTCTCCTGAATTGGCTCATGACAGATTTATGAAATTTGACACATGTTTTGTCAAAAAATGTTATCAAATTATATAAATATATATATACTGAGGGAGTCTCCTGAATTGAACCTTAGTTGTGTCAAAATATAAGAAATAATGTCTAATCACAAAGCCGCTAACACTAATAACAGAATTGATTCAATCGTGTTATTTATATAAATTTGACACATGTTTTTTAATAAATTAAATATTTAATTTATTTTTCTAAGATTTTCATATGGGCTATAGCCCGAGTCAACCGACTAGTAGCTATGTCCCTTATGCGTATATCAACCGTTAATAGATGGAAATGAATTGGCTTAAGACCCTACTTTTGGATATGTTTTTGATGGCTATTTGGAGGTTGATCCAAAGTTATAAGTCCCACGTGATTTGAACATTGAAATTGGTCTCGTCTCCAAACTCGTTAGTTTACTAGCGTTTGCTTATAATTAAATAAGTATGTGGATGTGTCCAACATTTCACATGATAATGCTCTTATATAATATTTGCTATTGTGAATCCAATGTTGTTAAGCAATACAAACAAATCTCGACAAAATTGATCCTCCTTCCACATCAGATTCAAATAGGTTCAAGGAGCAAGTACAATATTATCGATCGTATGAAATGTTGACATATGCTTACTTAATGGTCAAATAATGAGTTTAAAGTTAATACCAACTTTAATGTTGACTTGATTGAGACTTGACCCACCACCCATGTTTCGCCACATAACTAAGGACTGACATTTAAATAGCTCTTTTATAAAGATGTTAGTTTTCAGAACTTCCCGAGTGCACATAATTGGAGACCAAGTAGAGAGAAGAGTCCATAATTCATAATTATGGTGTGAATAGCCTTATAACTTTGGACCAGCTAGCGCATCTAATTGGGTAGTGGACCTGGCGTAAGAAATAGGCCCAGTGTAATTTTTTTTAGCTTTGGGCAATGAGGGTTGAGATTGTGGGAGTGACAATTCAATACGTGCAATTGCGGCTAATCCTTTGAAACTGAAACTTATTAATTGGAATGCATGATACAATTAACAACTCTAATAAAATCAATCAATTGTTTAGAAGAAATGCTATTTTAACCAAATGCATTGAAAGCGAACCTTAAAATAATGATATATATCACACTATATTTCATAAATGTCACGACATACTGGGCAGATTTGCAAAATATCTCATAAGAGTATTTCAAATAATGAATTTTGCCTGTACTGCGTTCCTCTAAATGGAGGAGTGTCTCCTCAATCTCAACCATATGGTTGCATGATATTCCTCGAGGCTTGTACGTACTGTCACATATACGTACCTGTATACTATACCGTACCAGGTGGGGCGGGGCGTGTACTCTCGTCCCCTTGATAATATCATTTATTTATAAAAGTAGAAACCACGCTTAATAGGGATTATAAAGTGTACGTTTTCATCTGAAAATCACGTGTACGTTTCATCAAGGATCCAGGGGGCTCATGCGCACCCTCTCCAGCCCACTGTGCGCAGGAGCCCCCCGATCCTTTCATCAACCTCACCTGCTATATAATATATATTGTTCACGTACACTCTTCATCATCTCTCTTGTGTGTGTACTGGAATTAAGAGCTGGAGTACCTCAGCATGGCTAGCACCAAGGCGACATTGATGTTGGTGATCCGGCCTCTGTTTCATGAACCGTAATATCTTAAGGTTCACCATGCATTTTAGAGTTTATTTCTATGATTTGAAATTTATATACAAATAAACTATTTTAACTTTTCCTTTTTAAACTCAATTTTATTTGGTTTTATTTCACTTCATTAATGCATTAATTTTTTTATGAGGTTTTCAGTTGCACGCTCAGAGTGAATGGTCAGGGGCTGTTGAACTAATGCCATCGACAATGATGATTTCAGTGATGTTTCATGATTCCCTGTAACATATTTTGATGAATTGAATTGCAGACTGTGGATTAGCGTGCCTACATATGCGGCAAAGCATCAAGGCATAAGAGCATGCAACACGTGCTGCCATAGATGTAACTGTGTTCCGTCCGGTACCTCAATCTGGAAATGAAGATGTGTGCCCTTGCTATGCTAACATGACAACCAGGCCACCACGGGAAACACAAGGCCCTTGAATTAATCACATTCTACTACAGTACTCTACATGCTTGGGTACTCCATAACTTGGTACCACTTGCGCCCTTAACCTAAAATGAATAAGATGGTAACATAATGTGTGAAATACATATCACACACACTGTTACTCAAATAAATCATATATAACAAGTCAAGAAATTAATACAGAATTCCTAATAAGGATTTTCCTTGGTCGAGATAAAGTTTTATGTAATATAACTTACAAGAATTAAACAGAAGCACCGAACCTGTACAAGTAACACATAAGGCTGAAAGAAACTAGTTGGTATTTTTGCTTGTTTGTTTTCCAATTACATCATATGACCTAGTGGTAGAATAGTACCCTGCCACGGTACATACCAGGGTTCGATTTCCGGCTGGTGCATCTTAACTCAAATGGCATGAAGCTCAATGGTTAGAGCATGGCTGATAGCCGGCGCCATCTTTATCAGTTTGTGGTCAAGGATCCTATAAACTCATCATCCACCAGTAGTTGGGAAAAAATAGTCTTTACTTTTGACTAGTGGTTCCCATCTTACCCACTATAGAAATAGAGAGAAAAATTACTACAATTCACATTTTCAACTTCACCAAGTAGGATCCAGATTGAATGGTATCTGCTGCTGCTCGGAATCCACAATTGTAGCGGAAGAAGTGGAGAAATTCGCATTCAGGTCAGTACTGAAGCGCTGATAATCCCCTTGTGTCAGTAAGGAGTTCAAATCAATACTTGAAGCTCGATCTCTTGGGTTATAACCAGTGAGCTGTAATGCCCTCAGAAGCATGGAAGATGTATTTGTGTTTAGCAAGCTTGATGGCCAATTGAGTAAAGGATGGCTATTGGTAATTGCTTCTCTGGCTGATAGCCAATTCAAGTTCATGTCAATGTTGCTGTTAGTGTTGTGTAGGATGGTATTAAAGCCACTTGAACCATTTGTTAGACAATTGTTATACTGTGGTTCAATATCTCCTAGTTCGTTCACCATTGTGGTTGTATCACAGGGTGACCCTAGTGATGACGTTTGTTGTGGCTTTTTGGCTGATGAGGAACTCTTTTGAAAAACCCTACAAACCACCCATTCGTCCTGAAGTACAAACACATAATCAAAATCAATCATGACACTATTGAAGGACATATGTTAAGTGAAAAATCTAACATCCAAGTAGATGTATCTTCCATTACCTTAGTAGCTTTGTAAGTGAATTTGGTCTCTAGTCTATATTCATGCATCACCCAGTTGCTTTTCTCTCCTTTAGGAGCTCTACCCTTGTAAAATACTAGAGTTTTCTTCAGTCCAACTAGTACACCAGAGTGGAATATTTCCTTGTCTTTGCCTGTGGTTTTCCAGTATCCTGCATTTGTAGCTCGGTTTGTTCGAAGTCCGGTTGGGTACTTTCGATCTCTCAGGCTGAAGAAATACCATTCTTTCTCCCCCATTATAGCTTTGCCTATAACGTATTAAAAAACATTAAGCACACAGTGTTTCCCATCTGACTACACATTTTATGTCTTGAGTTCCTATAGCTAATACAAACCACCCCTGCTATTAAAAAAAAAAAAACTAAAATTAAGAGAAATATTAAACAGTGAATCATCTTAGCAAGCCTAGATTCAAAAAAGCTTTTCTATATTTTAGGAGAATATGAGTTAGCAGTTCATTATCTGATGAATGTTTCTGTGTTGATACTTTAAGAGGCATTAGTACTCCCAGGACATCTGTTTGATCTAAAGAAACTTTACAAAAAGGAGATGTGGATTTGTATGATAATTCATTCAATTAGTGACAACAACTATACAAATTAAAATTCTAATGATAACAAGTAGCTAGGAAAAAAAAAAAAACTTCGATGATAACCTAAGAAGAAAATTTAAAAAATATTCAGAGCCAGAAATAAGGGTATGAAAAATACCTGGGAGGTCCCAAGGTTCACATTTATTGAGATCAACGTCAGTAATAGCGTTTGACATGAAACGAAAATCCGAAACCTTGTGGGTAAGATAATAAGTAATGAGTTCTTCATCAGTTGGATGGAATCTGAACCCAGGAGGAAGATTTTCCATATCAAGATTGAATTCAACACACCACACAAGACTTGGATTTTCTTGGGAATTGAAAGGGTGGTAATAGAAAATCCAAGTGCAAGTGATGTTTAAAGGAGGCTTATGAAAGCAATAAAGTTGTGTATATATGCTTCATTTCTCTTCTTAGATGTGTAGCAATCTAGCTCACCCTTGAAGAAGAAGCTGCTCCAGAGCTTCTAGATCTCTTGCTTATCCCATCTAACATGTTGACAAAGATGCTGCATGGATATTGGAATTTAAACTGACCAAAATGCCACTCTTCAATAAAATTTTATTTCTTAATTTATGTTCTGTTTCCATACCAAAAATATCACTCCCAAGTTCCCAATCAAATTGAATATACATAGTATAAACTTATAATACAATTTCATTCTATGGTATTTTCTATCTTTTCTATTTATATATTTTTTCATTGTGTTTTGTTTTTTTGGTTTTTAATTATGGAATGGCTTGATATTGATCGGCTGTTATACATATAGTCTATGTTATGATTGGGTGAGTAAACTTAGGAGGTGACAATGAAAAGAACTGACAGCATTGATGCAAAGGTTGAGTCTCACTCACACTAGCTAGGGGAAGAGAAGAGAAGAGCTAGGTAGCATTCTTCTCAGTCCAACCACCTCTAACCATTTCTAACAACCAAATCCCCAGAACTCCTCTTAGACAAAATGGGATTAACACCCATTCTCACCAATATTATATTGACACTTGTTTCCTCTCACCATTGCCAGGCAATATCATCTCATGGACATGGAGTGACATATATGTTGGATAACATTCACACTTGCAAGTACAATGCATCATTCTTTCTCTTAATCAGACCTCACCTATTACGGTTTCTAGCCAGTGCCTACCAAACATGTATTGATGATAGTAATTAGATCTTCAAGGGCCCATCAGCTTACAGAAATAATGATAGATGTGAATTAATTCTCTTGATTACAAGTATATATGACATTATTTCCTTATATCTTTCTTTATCTCTGTATCATATGCACATAGATGAGGACACAAAAACATTTTGATCAATCCTTTTGAGTGTGAATGTGAGAGGTTCACGTGGTAGGAAAGGGGATGTAGATGAGGACACAAAACATTGTTCATCAGTTATTAATTTTTCATAACCATAGTTTTTGTTTGTCCAAACAAAATTATAAACATCCAATATTATTACAGAGTTTGGAAAGAAAATCATATAACCTGTGCCAATTGGGATGGAAGTTAATTAGAGATTTCAAAATTAAGATGCTCTTGTTAACCAAACATTTACACCAGCTCAGTAAGAAATTTTCAGACTCATTTTGATATTATTACAGCCCAATAGCAATGGGATTCATTGACTTGGTTGTAATTAAAATGATACAAAACTGTGTAATTTTTATTTCTCTACCTAACCATTGGAAATTTTCATACTTCATATTTTGACCATCATGATTATCAATCAACTTTTAATGAAAGTTTACAATGAATGCTTTACGGGCTGGGATTTGTTTAGAGTGGTTAAAATGTTAACCAAACCACACTACCATAATCTTCTCTTTGAAGTGTCATTTCTTGGGTCACTTTTTCAATCCTAACATGAACTATGTAGCACACACATCTAATCAGAAAAAAAAAAAAAAATGTGAGTTTCTAGAATCCCTACTCATTCTATAGTGCATGCAGCTTGACTAAATCTTTGTTTTAAGTTGGGCAGATTATTTAATATGGCTTTGGTGAGTTGATAATGACATAACTAGTCCATGATCAATGAATTAATAAATGAATTTTGGATTATTATCATATTTTAATTTGTTATTTAATGTCTAGATATTAATATTCAAATGGGTTAAGACGTATTGATGTTGACACTGAAATGTCAAACCAAAACTAGGATTCATCTTTGTTCCTAATTTTCTCATGCAAAATCATCATGTGTTGTGCCTACCGATTTAGCTACATTATCACACAGGATTCCTGCAAGCCCATCCACCCATTAGATCTAGAATAAAGCTTTGCCATGTCCATGCAGTTGCAACGAGTACGTAATTCTCAATTGTAGAAGAAAGGAAATATATTACAAACTTTTATGCTAAAAATTCTACAGTACACATTGAATAATGATCAAAAGCAACTTAGATAATTACAAATATTTGTCAAGTGTTAGCTCAATCAATTACACACACACATATATATATATATATATTGGAGTGATTATCTAAATTCATAATTCACATTGCATCTAGAAAAGAATTTTAACAAGACAAGAAAAAAATTTTTGTCAAATTAAGCATAAATAAATTGAGCATGTGATTGAATATTATCAATCATGTGCTCTAATATTTGACCATCTTTATTGTGAAATGATCACTCCAAAAATATTCGAATAGGGTGTGCTAAAAATTTGTGTAAGCAGAATCCAATAGGAATCTGACTTCTTAAACTAGAGTGTGAGTTATAATGACTCAACTAAAAAGACTTTTTCATGCGCATTCACTAAAGTTGAAAACTTTAAAGGAGATGGAGATCAAAGAGAGATAAATTGCAAATAATCAAAGTGTGGAAATTATAAAGAAATGAAAATACACGCCTTCAAAGAAAAATTGCTTGAATGTAAGTTGCAAGAATGTAAAGAATTGAAAATGACATAAAAGATAAAATCTGATCCAATTTTGTTTGAATTAAATTTTTTTTATTGACATGTGTCCTTCCACATTGTACAAATGATCTTTGAGTTATATTTATAGACTCAGAAGTAGTTACAAGCTAACACTACAAGAAATCTATCATTTACCAACAAATTTTTTTCTACAAAATATAATTTCCTTGTTAATATGGTATCATTGCCAACAAATTTTTTTTTCATTGAAACAACAAAAAACTTATTACTTTTTTCCAACAAACTACGGAACGAGTAGATTGTTGAAAAATATGGTATCAGAAGTAATTTCCTTGTTACTTGTTAATATGATAACCGCTAGATCAAGCTCCAAACGTAGTTTAATAGAAGGCTGAAAAAAATCAACAATTACTCAAATGAGTAGATGAGTTGACAGATGAAATGAGGATGAAACAAACTACTATGGAGACAGAGTTATCGAAACGGGTGACCAAATGCAAAGGGACCAACAGAAGTAGATGCAAAATATGTTTCAGACTTTCATGTCAGGAGATAAGCAACTGTCTGGAGCCTCGCGTCGTTGACGATAATGTTTACTTTTTCCAAGTCAAGTATGTTTGTTTTTTCATTATGTTTTGCTTCTGATTATTTGTTTGTCAAGAACATGGCAATTCTACTTTGCATGATTATTTTATCTTGTTTATCATACTACTCAAATGTTTAACTAATTATATATAGTACTATTAGTTAGAGAAATGTGCAAGTTCATATGCTTTCTTAGCCTTTGTCTTGCATATTACACTCTACAATTACTTTGGTCCTGATGCCAGTCCATCCACGTTTTCGGTCATGCTGGAAAACCTCTAGTTTCTCGAGTACCAAACTAGAGTTTTGATGTCTTTGCAAATAGTCCGTTAGTCGTGTTTCGTTTAAAAATTATGTTATTCCCCCCTCTTTCCATATAACCAATATAGTTGCTAGGAAGACCCTTTTTTAAAGCCAAACTGCCTCTTGATGAAGAACAATTATTTATATGTCATTTGGAGACTATTAGTAGAAAGAAATCTGTTGTTGGATTGTAGTAGATGCTTCCCCACATATGCATTGAGAAACCTGCTTAGTGAATTTGCATGAGAAGAGGTGGTTGGATTGCTTAATCTTCAGTTGCACATAATCTGTATTATTCAAAATGATCAATCATCTTTTCATAAGATTGTTCATTGTTATGATCTTTCCATGTCTCAAAAGACTAAGAGAAGAAATTCACTCTAGAAGGCCCTTTCTTCATCCATTAGACACTATTTCCAAACAAAGAAGAAAAGCCTTGTCAATTGTTTTGTTTGGCTGTTTTCAAAATGATCAGTTGTTGTTTTAAACTAGTCCTTCATAGGGGTGTATACATGTTTTGAGAGCCTACTTGTCTTCCATGTTGTTTTAGTCAAATTGTGAAGATAAAATCCTATTTATTAAGGTTTAGTAGTTAGTACCAACAAGAATCTCCCTACCTTTCATTTAATAGACTGGAACCGAAATCCATTCTGCAAATTCGAAACCTGGTCCGTTGACAGCTCTAAGATTATAATTGCTCACCTAGGCAGTAGAAATTATTCTTTCAACATGCTAACAACTTTATTATTTTGGGTTATTTGCACTTTCCCCACTATAATATATAGTTTATTCAGCTTTGCACAAAATTAACATTCATATTACACTTTCCCCCTAAGACTAGCAGTCAATGTGCCTTGACTGTCAAGGCAAGTGCTAGCTTCAAAAAGGTCATATTTTACTGCCCAAAATAACCTTTAATGATGTGAAGGTTGAGATTCAAAGTTGATGCAATTAAAATCGAAGGCTGAGATTCAAACTTTCACTACGACGTTGGGAACATTCGCCTACTCCTTCTTTACCACCACAGTCTCCATTTCACCACCAATAACACTCACATCTGCTTCTACTACTACATCTATATGTTATTTCACTGTAGATTAAATATTCAAGCATCAATAAGTGGAAAAGTTTGCTAAGTTTTGATGGCAAGCTTGAGTTGCAGTTTATCTTCATCACCTGTTAGGTCAGTTCTGTTGCAGGGGGCAAAGTTAAATTCAAATTTATTTTAAGGGGTTAAGTTACTACTAATTAACAACACTTAATTGATCTTCTTGCAGATCCCATGGTGTCACAAGCACAATCAAACAAGTGAATAGGAGGTTTGAAGTAGGCAAGTTTTTGAAGGAGTACATGCACATTGGATGTTAAAGTACAATGTAAATTCATTTGATATTCATAGAATGTTCTTGCAACAAAGTTTGATGTTCTTGCAAAAATGTAAATTCATTTGAGGTTCATTGGAGTATACCATACCAACACAAGTCTGACATACGTCTGAGATAACATTCCATCAAAAAAACACAAAACGAGAATGTCAATAAACCAAAAAAATTGTCTTTCACTAACTGCTTTCACCAAAATGAGAATGTCAATATGTAGGTCATCTTCAGGGCCCCTAGGTCTCCAACTGCTTTGTCCCCTTACAAATTGAGTTTGTCCCCTTTCGCCCTACCATTTCAACGCTGAAATACTGGATTAACTGGTGGCCTCATTGGTAGGGGCCGAACTCCTTGTGCGAAGGGCTGAGTTGTGAACATGGTATTCTGATTGTTGTGTAAAGTTGGAGTTGTAGACATCTCAGGCTGGAAGTTTGGTGGTTGTGGAGGACATGTGGGCATTTCCTTTGGAGATTCATTGTTTCCCCTTCCACTAGCAGTCCTTGCACCCCTTGGCTTGTTGTGCCTTGTCCTCGTGCATTTAGACCTCTTAGATGTCTGTCCATCCTCAACAGTCTGCTCCTTAGGAGGGTTTTTACAGGTTCTACTATTGTGACCCTCCTTCCACACTTTCTGCAACTCCTGTGTTCCCTGTGAACCTCATATTCATTTTCATCTATTCTCCTATGCTTCTTAGGTCTCCCTGTACCTCTTTTCACTAGAGGTTGCAACACTAAGTGTCTTGGCTACCACATCAAAACCCTAATCAGACATGGAAATAAGCAAATGATTGTACTACACACAACAAAAAAAGATAAAACTTACTTCATTCCATTCACGCATATTTATTATGCTTACAATGCCTCTAGAGTATGCTTCCACATAGGCCTTCTCAGAATGATAGGGGCTACAGTACCTGCATCAAATAAAAATAAGTATGGTTACAAGATTACATAAAACAATGATATAGTCACTGAGATCTCTGATTATATAAGCAATGAGAAAACTTATACTTATTCTGCCCATGGAGGTCTTTGATTGACTGCATTCAAGACTCCATGCACACATACGATGTATGTGAGTTTCCAGTGTCTACAATCACAATATCTAATAGATGTCTTGACTCTAAACCTATCACCAATGTCATTATGCTACACTGTGATGAAGCCATAACTGAACCCAAACATCCTGAATTGGTTCTTCATTTCCTTGTACTAGTCAACTAGCTTTTGAGCCCTAGGTACTAACCCATTGATGTCACAAGTGCTACTTTTTACCCTTTTGTCATACATAAGCCTCATGACAAGCATGTGATAGTCATCAAGGAACTTGTAGATTAGTTTGCCTGTTTGGTGAATGATCTAGTTATTGAAGCTTTCACTAAAATTGTTAGTGATGTGCTCGGAGCATAGCCTAGTGTCAAAATAGGTCCTGCACCAACTCTTCACATCCCTATCAACCAGCCACTTGAAAGCCATTGGATTAGCTTCCTTAATCTTTTTCAAGTGGGAGACACACTCAAACTCTTTATATGCTCTAGCAGCCTTCCAACTTAGTCTCATCAAGAAAATCCCACCAAAACCAGCCTTCTTGAAGTTCTTGTACAAATGCCTAAAACAAAATCTATAATCTGAATCTGAAAAAAAAATTGTTTCACTGCTTCAATCAAACCTTTCTGTTGGTAAGAGATAATAAGTCAGCTTCCATGCATGCATATTCAACTGCATCTCAATTATACTCAAGAAGGTGTACCAAGTCTGGTAGCATTCTGACTGACAAATGTAGATGGCCAATAAAAACAGACCATTGTTGTCATCCAAAGCTGTGACTGACAAACAACAACCCCCATATTTGGCCTTGAGAAAACACCCAAACCCACCAAGGGTCGACAACCATCCTGCCAACCAAGTAGACTAGCAGAAAAAGCCAAACATAGGCCTGTGAACCTTTGTTTTTAATTACTTGTTGAGCATGTAGCAATTCTTTCTGGGTTTGCGGTCAACAACTCCATGCAACAAGAAGGGGTCATTTTGTAAATGTCCTTATAACTACCAATTACTTTTGCCATCAGTTTCTGTTTTGCCTTCTACCCTACATGGTAGCTGACATCAACAATATGCTCCTTCCATGTCTGTTTGATAAGGGAGTCAGGTGTGAGGGATTCGAAGTGTGTATTAAACATAGACTCACACTCCTTAGCAACAAACCTAGCATCTGCCATTGGTGCTTCCCATCAACGATCCCCAGACATGTGTGTTGTTGCCCCATGGTCTTAACACTGATGGTGTACCCATATTTGTTTCTTGCTGCATAGCAATGCCATTTGCAGTCTTCATCCGTACACTTCACTAAAAGTTTGTCAGGATCATTCTTCTTAAATCTCATCAGAAACTTCTTTCTTACTGCATGTTTCCTCAACCAAAACCTAACATCATCTACTGTGGGCCATTCCTTCCCAACCTCCAAGACACATTCCTCATCCTCATGGTAAGCCTCTTGGTCACTTTCATCACCATAAACATTCTCAGTTTTAACAACAAACCAGCATGCACACCTGGAGGTGCCTCATCTTCAGTGCTATGGTCTGAATGGTACTCATTTTCTACTAGAAGATCATCTAGTTCAGCAAACTCAGATGAACCTGCTTCAGATGGACCTCCTGGCTGGCCTTGGGCTTGTTCATGTGTTGGTTCCTCATCAGGTCCTTGTGGTACTACATCAGGTAGGTCTTTATCAAGCTATTCTCCACTCAACTCATCATATAACTTCAGTCTTGTCTTACTTGACATTATCCCTTTTTTGCTAATTTCTTTACTACCCTGACCCTCCCCCTTATGCCTTTATTGACATAGCTACCATCTTTCATTGGAGAGTATCAATCACTAGGTTTACTCTTCCTTGGGGTTGGAACCTTCCTCCTGGTCCAAGGTTTTTTGGCCCTGCATTTAGGCCTCAAATGAATTTTATTAGGAGGGGTGGGTTGTGTTACAGGGGCAGGGTCTACGTCAACTATAGGTGGGGTTGAAATTAGTTTAGGGTCAATTACACTAATCCTAGGAGTGTTGCTTTCATGAACTTGTGTTGCAACTTTAACCTCAACAAATACATGCAAAACGTCATTGTCATCAATGTCTGCATGGGTCCAAAAATACATTAACTCTTCATATTTGGTAATGTCCATCCTCACCCCATTCTTCACAAAGGTATGTGTTGTTCCATGGGTTAAGGCATGCTTATGTGGGTTGGGGATAACTTCAAGGATACTCTTGTTTAACTTATCCCAATTAAGGTAATCACCATGCACTTGTACAAAGTTTATAGATAACCCATCTTTATAATCACTAACCTTCTACATACCAGGGATCTCTACAATCTTACTCCACTTTCCCTCGTAATGGATCACTAAGTTCCATACATCTAGTTCTAGTCCCCATTTACCATTGCTGCAATGACACCAATTAAAAAGATGAAACCAGAAGACTGGAAACAGACAAACAAAACAAAATCATACCATTTTCACTATGCAAACAAAACAAACAAACAAAACAAAATCACTTTCAGAAACAACATTTTCACTGATGCAAACAACAACCACCAAATAAACTGTGGATAAACCAAAATTTGTGCAAATGAACAAAATACTACAAAATCATACCATTCACACCATCCATTCAAACGTGCATTACATATAGAAGCTCCAAAATGAAAACCCTAAAATAGAAAAGAAGACTTACAATATATCCCGCCAATGAATAGGAGGAGGTTTCACGTCCTCTTCCCTATCTGGAGGAGTGAAATCTCGCCTCAGATTTGGTTCCTAATCGCTTGGAATGTGATTGAAGAAGTCACTAAAATCACTGAACGAAATGCAATCTTCCCAGTGTATGCTGCTCCCATCATCATCGCTGCTACTAATAGTAATTTTGACATCGAAAAAAACCTTTTCCCCCTTCTTCGTTTTGGTTTTCCTCTTATTCGTTTCGGTATTCCGCTTCTTCATTTGGGTGAGAAATCGGAGAGGGTGAAAATGCAGGGAGAGAGGAGAAACGAAACAGAGATAATAAAAAACGAAGAGAGTTTTCCCTCCACTGTCCGTTTCTTCAATGGTACGAGCTGATAGGGAGTAATCCATAGTCATCCATGTGCCTGGTTCAGGTAGCAGACGGTTGGGATTGACATGCTATCACTACACCAAAATGCTTGTTTAGCTACGGGGAGGTGGCCATGACTCTAAGCCGTTGGTTTATTTGCCACGGCTAAAAATCGTGGATAGCGTGGCCAACGGCCTAAAACCGTGGCTACAAAAATAGTTGGCCACGGCTCTAAACCGTGGGTGCATTAGCCACGGCCAACAACCGTTGCTATATTGTGCAACGACCAACAACCGTTGCTATATTGTGCAACGGCCAACAACCGTTGCTAAACTAAATCGTTTTGCACGTGCCGCGCTCCTGCGAGTGAGTGATTTGGAGAGTAATTTCGCACTCTGGCGAAAATGAGGAGAGTGGATTTCGCGCTTTGGCGAAAAAATTTGGGGAAAAAATTTGGCGATGTCATTGCGAAAAATTGGCGAAAAAGAATTTGCTTCGACCTAAATCAGAGTTAGAGAGGTTTGGCGCAGAGGAGAAGAATGACGAAAGAAGGAGAGGACGAACTGAAGAAGAACATGAAGAACCGAAGCAGATTCTCAAACTTTTCTTCTCCTTCTTCTTCTTTAGATCTTGAGAGAATCGAGTTGAAGAAGAACATCAAATTGGTTCAGATCTCCTTCCAGGTAAGATCCTTCTTCTTCTTTAGATATCTTCTTCTTCTTCAGATCTGTTTCAAGAGAATAAAATCCTTCAAGAACCCACACAAAATTTGACCTTTATAAGTTTTTCTCTGATGACCCCATTTCTTATTTTGATCCCAAATTGAGTACCCTTTTGTTCTTTGAGTGCAGGGAGAGTGAAAAATAAGTGGGATTTTAGATACCCAGAAGCAAAGATGATTGCAGAGAAGCCAGGTTGGGTTAGGCATGAAGGAATGCAAATTTTCTCCATTGATATTCAACTTGGTGGCATCAGGTTTGCAACTGGTGGAGGAGATCACAAGGTAGCTTCTTTTTCATTCTTGGTTTTATCTTCGATTATTTCATTACAATCAAGTTGAGTTTTTTCTTCTGTTGTTCAACTTCAATCATGATTCTTGTGAGTGGGTTTTCAACTTGGGAAATTTTGATGTCTTGGAAAGTTATTTTTATTTGAGGATCCTTACTTTTGCTTGAATTGAATTAGGTTGTCATCCGTTTAGGGTTCTAGTTAATCTCAGGATTAAAATATTGTATATGAGGTGTTTCCTTTATTGGAAAGTGAATATATTTATAGTAGTTTGGGAATTTACAACTTCATTTACTGGGTTTAGCTACTTGGATGGTTTAAACTATTCTAAGATTAGAATGTATGTGCTGGAAAGCTTTAATTTTTGTCCTTAGAAACTCTTCAGTAATGTCGAAATATTGAGATTTGTTCATGTTCAGAATATACAATTCAAATATGTTATGAGCAAGGAGAAAGAAAATTTACGATACAAAAGTTGGAGTACCCACGTAAAAATGAAACTATGAGGATGATGTTCAGGTAAGATTTATGTGAAATATATAAAGGAAGATGAGTACAATGAGGATGATGTTCATGACTGGTTATTAGTTTTATTAAAAAATGTAATTTAGTAAATATACTTTTTGAGGATAGTGTTGAAATTCCGCTGCAAAGCAAAACAAAACAGTTTGATTTTTTTTTTGTTGATCTCTTCTTCTTATTTTTTTTCTTCTTTCAGCAAAGCAAACCCTAGAACTCACTTTCTTCTTTTCTCGAGCTCGATTTCTGAAGAGGAGAAGAAGAAGACTAAGATAACACTCAAAACAACAGGTAAGCTATTCAACATTCTCTCATTTCCTGTCTTTGTTCATTGCCTCATTGGATTGTGAAACATATGGGTGAGATTCTAATTGGGGTGTTGGGGTGTTTGGCAGCTGTTGGAGGTCAGGTACATTTCCTCTATGTGATGGAACTCATGTGAAGCACAACAAAGACACTGGAGATAATGTTGGTCCTTTGCTATTGAAGAAGCGGTAGAAGAACTACTTGGTGAGTATAGGGTCTTCTTTAATTTTTTGAGATTTTTGTTAAGCACTAATGTTTATTATGTACAAGGGAACATTTCAATTGGAGGGATTTGAGTCTGCTACTATGTATAGACCATCAACATGATTTACTCAATAGTCTTCTTTAGCCATGTTTGTGTGTTTGTATTGTTATGAGCATGATCATTTGGGTATTCTAGCTCAATTGGTTTAAATGTTTTTTAGTTTAATTGCAAAAGAGGGAATGAAACAAAGAAACATATACTCAATTGGCCTCAATAGCAATATGTTGTATCCATGGGTTGGGAAAATTTAAGCTTTAGATTCGATTTTAATATGAAAAGTGGACTACACTTAAGATTTAAAATTCATTTTAACTATGAAAATTTGGATAGTGCATATAATTTTATAGCAAGCAAAAGTCCTCTCTTTTAGTAGATGTCAATAATTGATTATACAAGTCTCTATAATGTGTGTGTAGTTTCTCTCATGATTGCTCTTATGTTTCTGTAATCTAGATTTGTTCCTCCTGTAAAACTGTAGAATTTGCCTTTCTACTCACCTTGCAACTCTTTAGGCAACATTTGGTTTTAAGACATTCAATTAGAAGCAGTATTAGTTTATCAGGAATGAACAATTTACATAGCTGACAATCTGGTTTGGGTTTCAGGTTTCAAAGAAGCAATTTCACTATGATGGATGTGGAGTTTGCAGGTTGAATCCTCTATCCTTGTTCCATACAATGTTTTTTGTAGTAATTATTCAAAATTTGAATAATCTGAAGTTTTTTATCTTATGTTTTTGCTGTTACAGAATCGGAGGCGACGAGAACTTCATCCACTGCAATAAATGTGGTAAGTAAGCTGCTTGAGTGGTCATTCTTCCTAGGTATTCCTTCACTTGAATAATTTATATTTTTGTTCAACTATCAAAGACCAAGCCAGTTTTCATCTTCAGATGGCTGCTAATTTGTTTATGTAAGTAACTCAATGCTATCAAATTTATTTATTTTGGTTTTTTCAAAAGCTTTCAAAGTGAATCTGGTTCTTGAACTTACGAATTAGTTTGTCACTTATTAAAATACAAACAGTAAGATATTAGATCAGTTTGTCATTTTACCATTCTTCTTACTGTTGGTCTTGTAGTTGATCTTATGAATATTGATAACATTCAAAGAGCCACTGAATGCAGTAACTTGTACATTACATGAATACAATAGAAAAGGGCATTTCAGATAGGCAACAACATTCAACAACCAAGCAAGAAAGTTGAAGCCTGTTATGCCTATTGTTGGAAACCAGTGAAGAAACAAATCTACTCCAAAACCTGTAAACATAAACATTTCCTAATTAAACTCTGACAATGTAAGAATCCAAATGTACTTGCAATTAATTTAAACCTTCAGAAAAAGTAAACGTATCCAAATCTAGACCAACTAGGAAACCAGGTACTAAGATAAAATACTCATTACTAATAACACCACATTAATTACCGAGCAAAGCCATGGAAAGTCCTGATTTCTCTATTCTCTAACATGCCTCCTGCAACTTCGTGAATGCTTTCACCAATAATTCTTCAAAACAGTAGATAAGCAAGCACTAACCAGAAGAACAATAAGAGAAACTTAACAGAATCCCGGAATAATATCAATGATGTGAATCACATCACAAGCATGAAAAATTGATTGGTGGAAAGACTCATTTAACCTGAAACAAGCTTATGAATATCATCTTGAAGTGAAACACAAACTTTGAAGCAGAAATATCGAATGCGATCTGCTTGATGATTGACACGTGGAAGTTGAATCAACAATTCAAACATGAAGCATACAAGGTTTGTTCATACGACCATAGTTATCAAAACTCATATCGATGTAAAACCCAAATTTAAGATATATGTATCTTATTGTCTCGTATAATGTGTTTATATATATATATATAAATAAAGCAAGTTGGTATTTAAATAGTACTGGTGTAAGATAAGCCTATATCACTTTGTATCCGTTAAAATAAACATGCCATGTAGGACTTTAGGCACCGAAACATTTTCAATGCCCACCCTATACTGGCTAAATGCTATATCTTTGAGTAAACACACACACAAGGAGTTCATTTGAAAAACTACCCACAAAGATGGATTGCGATTTCGAGTTGTGTGGAGAAAGTCTACACTTGTTGTTTTCATATCTGCTTGTTGCTTCCTTCGTACATAAGCAAAGCCTTTTTGACTCGTTGGCAAAACCTCTTCCTTTTTATTTATTTATTTATTTTTATTTTATGCTTGTCCATTTGCGTACGATAATTTTGGTGGTTTCCTTGCATGAAAGTTATTTTTTTGGGGGAGGAGGGGGTTTGCTGTAAAAATGAGAAGATGAAATGTTTGATGTTTAATCCAAAGAGGGTAGATAAGACATAAGTAAAGAACTTAGTGGAAAAAGTATAAAATAAAAATAAGATTTTTTTTTAAAAAATTTAAAAATTCAATCCCGACTGTACGGTACATGTTAGGTACCATCCGATACATATGATATTTCCTGTACGTACACGGTACATCCAGTAAGGTGTAAAGATGATATATGCCTGTGGTATATATTTGGATACCAGTAAGTTATACAATGTACGATGTTGACAATTATGCACGCAACAATTACCACACTTGATTCATCACAAAATCTTTTAAATCTTGTTATCAACTTTTAGAATCTTGTTCGTGCATCACTTTTGTTTATTTAGACCTTTAAACACAAAATTGAAAGAAGCGCATAACCACAACTATCGTTTGTCATTGGATCATATTCATCATGAAGATTGCTAGGCTTTCGTATTTCTAGCAATACAATGCAGTGAGGATTTTGACCACAAAACTAACAAACTTCCTGAACTTCTCTCTTATCTTTGATAAAGTTCCAGGCAGTGCGTCCTGAAGACATCTCTTTCACTTCTTATTCTTGCATCTTATCTCTGACAACCAATTTCTTGTGTGTGAACTCATAATTTTGTTGCATGGGTTTATTATGTGACAGTGAAAATAATTATACAGAAAAGATACAAAACAACTTTGCAATAAGTAGAATTTTTTTAGTATTAGAAACTTTTTTTCGTAACAATAAAATCTGGGACAACAATGATTACCCCTCAGGTTGTTTAGAATATTGAGAGGAACATACAATTGTTCTTGGATTGCGAAAATCCCCTATGAATCTAAACTGTTGATGCAAAATGCTGGCTTGAGATATGCCAGAGCTCAATCAAATAAAATATGCCTAAACTGACTGGTAGACCTGGTCTGAAAAAAATTCTTTATGATCAGGATAATGGGGTGAAGGACACCTTGCATACTCATTGCTCTTTATTTATTTATATTTGTCCGATGTTTGTTGCTTTCTAAGCTTTCTTAGTTTGAAATTTGAACTCAGAGCTAGTCACGGGTTAGTTTAATAATTTCCACACCTTCCTGTTATTCTTAGGTGTGATGCCAACAATTTGCTTGCAACACTATGCACACGTTCAATCCAAACACGTGAAGGGAGCATTGTGATGGCCCTCGACTGTAATGCTGCTGTAGCCAGTCGGGATGCTTTAGCAAAGACTGTATATTCTAGATTGTTTGACTGGTATGGTACTTTGGTTATAGCCTAGTGTTACATAGGGTGTTACATGTCGGTTTTTATAGCAGCTTATCATAGCATTAATGTATTGATTTATTTCAGGCTTGTTGATAAGATTAATAGGTCTGTTGGGCAAGACGCACAATCCCAGATGCAAATCGGTGTATTGGATATTTATGGCTTTGAATGCTTCAAGAATAACAGGTCATTTTTGTTATCCAAGATTTATTCAAAATACAAATTTCATAATTAGTTACTTTTGTTGATTATATCTATTTATTATGATTTATAAGCAACAATTCTTTTGACAACTATGAATACAGAGAACCTTTTTCAAAACACTGGTACAGCAGTTAGTAATGAACTCCACATAATTTGTTGGAATCTGAGTCCAAATCACCCGCTCCATGGAGTAGGGATCGGATTATGTGCGTCACCTAATAATTTAGACACATTGGCATGTTTAATAAACAATTACTTGTATCCTTGTAAACATTTTATCTTTTTTGAGGTAGATAATAAGAAATATTAATTTAATCAGGAAACTTAACCACAAAAACTCTTTTTAAAGCGTGCCTAAATCATAGTTAACTAATTACTTTTGATATCTTTTAACAAGTCTAGCTTTTGCGGAAAAATATTGGCTAGTTAATGTTTTTTTTTACTATTGCATATTTTTTTCCACTCAAGTGTGAAATGAATCATAACAAATAGAATGTTAATGATTTGAGTTTGAATGTTAGTTATTTACTTTTCTCCTGACAAACACAGATTTCTTCTTCTTTTTCTTGAAAGTATGAATTTTGAACATGTGTTCCTGCTAAAGGGTTGAAGCTAGGATGCACAAGTCACAAAGCAAAACCAAAAAGTGATTAGGGAGTGGTAATGTCTAATGGGGATGTTATAATTGTGGGTGGTCACATTGCTTTGTTGGTGACAGTGGGGATTAGAAATTGGTATTCCTGTCTGGTCATGTTAGAAATTGGGGATGTTATATTTGAATTTCATAATGTTTAATTTGTGCAACTTTACGTGGACAACTGCCTTGCACACTTGGATGCGATGATGGGATTGAAGGCAATGCTCATGAAAGCCGATCTCTTTCATCTCATTTCAGTCATGTGGAAGACTCCGGCGGAGCGCTGCTTTTTGTGGATGGGTGGGTTCAAGCCCTCTGAAATCATCGAGTTTGCGACCAGCAGCAAGCTCGCATCAGTGCGTCTACCTCGCAGCAGCAGCAGCAGTGCGTACCTCGCATCATCAGCAGATCGTCCCTTGCAGCAGCAACATTGTGTCTCTCGCAGCAGCAGCAGCATCAACAGCAGTTCGTCCCTGGCCCTGCCCATAGAATCAGACCAAGAGGGAAAACCTGAATCAACACAGGTTAGTCAGCATTGCGTCTCTCATATCATATCATATTGCATGAATCTATCATATTTTGTATAGATGACAAGCTTCCATTGGTCAAAAGCCATTTTGCTAGACATATTGGATATTCTTATTTTGTATCCATGAATGTCAAAGAATAACAACTTAGCTTCCATATTGGATTTTTTTTTATTGAAAACTGTTTTGAACAGTTGATTTGTAGTGTTTTTGTGTTGCATTCCTTTGTATGGGATCACTAAATAGGTTTTGCGAGTGAAATTAGATCTGATGAGGCTCAGATAGTAGTTTTATAGGTCTTTTTGAGCTATTATTTAGAGGAACTGATGGAATTTGACATTATGAGCTGAAGTTCATTCAATTAGTTGGATTTGCAAGCAAATTTTGCTAGGTTTTAGTTAATGCGAGACAATAGAACTTCTAGTCAGTTATAAGTCTTAGGTATTTCTTGTGATTAATGATGAAATGTGAAGCTGAAGGCTGAAGTGACTAAGATGTATTTGTTTTAGATCCGTTTCAGTCTGAGGTGATTTAACAGTGAGAGAAATGGAGGGGAGAATGAACAAGTACAGGCAAACTAGTCCAGAGAGGGCTATAGTTTGGATGGAGCCATCACCGAAGCGGCATAATAGAAAAGTTGCTGTTGTTTATTATCTCGGCAGAAATCACCACCTTGAACATCCACAATTCATTGAGGTTGCACTCTCTTCACCCGAAGGTCTTCATTTGAGAGGTATGTGTCTGGCTTGTTTGTTACTTGGTATATCCAAAATATAGAAGGGCCAGAAATAGAAAATATAACCATCATCTTAGACTGTTTTATACTCTATTTGGGCTTTGTATGCCAAATTACATTAGCTGATCAGTTCATTTTGTTCGACATAATTATCTTTGGTTGTTACCCTACTAACAATGAAGATAAACACTCGAACAAAAACGACGACTTAAATGAAAAAGCTTAACAATGTAAATGAGTGACCTAGCTTGATATTCTAATCAACCATTTCTTTGTTGTCATCTTTGTTTCTTTCACCATTATTTGGTTTCTATATTCAGTTGGTTTCTCTATCACATTAGTTTTGTTCTAAGGAAATCACGCAACTCTGGTTTATTTTGACAGTTAATACATTATGCAGACTCACATGTCCCATTTGTTAGTCTAGCCAACCTTTGTTGTCTAGTATCACTTTAGGCCGACCGAAATCATTAGCATTTCATCAACCTCCTGATGAACTTTTACTGTCCTTGATTTTTGACTTTGTGATTTCTAGCTCTTGTTAGTTTAGGTGTATAGTTTCCAATCGGCAAAGCCCATTATTATACCGTGTGTTGTGCTCCACATGCGAATGTCTGTAATGGAGTCTAGATCGTCTACACCTGGGTGGACAGTTTGAGATTCTCCATTATCAGTGACATGAATATTAATTGGTGTCACTTTAAATACCCTAGGAGACCCCATTGAAAAGAAACTTGGAATTCGACGCTGGATAATTTGGATTTTATTCTTAGCATTTATACAATCTAAATTCTTTGTTGTGATATATACCTTCAGATTCCTTGGTAGATTGTTGTTTTTTTTCTTCTGTTGGTATTCCTTGCATGTATTTCAGCTTCTACCACCTGAAGAATCCACAAGGGAAAATCGCTGGTATGGTTACGCATGTTGTACACAGCATAAAAGTGAAGAACAGCTCGTAAAAGAAATCATGTTTGTTGACCAACTAGGGGAAATAATATGTAACAATTCGGTCCTGCAGAAAGTTGTGTAAATTGTGTTATGTAAAGTCTTATTTATTTTGTTCAATAAAAGTGTGTATTCCATTTATTGAAGCCTCGTCATCTATTTTCTCTGCACAGGTTTGCTGAAAATATTTGTCTAAGCATCATGTTCCTCTCAACTGCAGGTCATCTCTAGATATACCCATCGAAGATGTTCAACATGACGTATGAGAGCAATGTTCAACGAAAACGAGCAATGCTTCTAGATAAGGTACCATCAATATCTCTATACGCATCATCGAGATTTGTTTGGTGAAAATTAATGTCATGCATGGCAATGTGGTCCTATGTGAAAACATGTGGTCCAACTCCAATTTTTTATCCCTACCTAAACCCTTACAGTGATCAATTCATGCTGTTTTTAAGATGACTTAATGGCTGATGCAACTTATAGCCATGTAGAAGTTGAGATCAAATAACAAACTAATAATGCTGTTTTATTTGTTTTATATATTATTGTTATTATTTTTTTTCTTCTGAAAATACTATAAATTTAAATTTAAGTCTGGGAGCTGCTGTTCAAAGGCAAAAGGATGCAGAACATACTAATGACATTAAACCTCTAAAAGACGTAGAAGCTGATGATTTGTCTCAGTTGTCCACTTCTAAGAGCGAAAGCCCAACATATATGCCACTAGAAGAAGAAGAAGAAGATGTAGATGTCACTGATTTAGATTCGGATAGGTATGTTAAGACAAATGATTTACTTGAAGGCCAACGGAAATATAATTCTGTTATTCACTCAATTCAGGAAAAGTTAAACTTTGAGTCTCTACCTCTGTTGATTTTCTTTGAATTTTATCTTCCAATAACTTCAGCAGTTCATCCTTTATGCCCTATATGCATGTTTGGGTTGATTTTGCATGCATGTGACATCGAGTTAGTTGTCATATTACTGGCTTTTATGAGAATGTTACAACATGCTACTATAAGGTAACATCTACCTTCCATCATTGACAACTCTACAGGTTACTGAGCAACCGTCTATGCTTCAAGGTGGAGAGCTAAGACCTTACCAGTTGGAAGGACTTCAATGGATGCTTTCTTTGTTCAACAACAACCTAAATGGCATTTTGGCTGATGAGATGGGATTAGGGAAGACAATTCAAACCATATCATTGATTGCATATCTCATGGATAACAAAGGTGTAACTGGACCATACTTAATAGTTGCTCCTAAGGCTGTGCTCCCTAACTGGGTTCATGAATTTGCAACTTGGGCTCCTAGGTAGAGTGAGTTTTGGTTTTTTTTTTTTTTTTTTTTTTTTTTTAATCTCCTATTATGCTGTCAGTATATGTTATATTCAGCATACTTGTGGATGCAGCATTGGTGCAGTTCTGTATGACGGACGCCAAGATGAAAGGAAAACGATGGAGGAGTATGCGGGGGAGGGAAAATTCAATGTGATGATCACCCAGTATGATCTGATAATGAGGGACAAAGACAAAGCATTTCTGAAGAAAATTAGCTGGCACTACATGATATTGATGAAGGACATAGATTAAAGGATCACGAGTGCGCTCTTGCAAAGACTCTCACAGGGTATGTTACATGCACAATCTCAAATATCCACTAGTTAAATTTAGTCATGGAGGCTATTTCAACATATTTCTCTTACAACCCTCAATTTATAAAGCATGTCATGAATTATCTTTTTAGATTTGCATTTTTTACTGATTAGAAAAATCTATTATGGAACTCAAAACACAAACAGATGCATCACACTGTGCCTGACATGTGTGCCCTGTGTGACAAAAGTGTATCTGCTGAAACCTTTGGTTAAGATGTTTATATGTGTGTGCTTTTCATGTGCTTTTTGTCAATGGCTAGATCATATGATTATTTACTAGCTGATGTCAAGTCCAATACAGCTTAAGTATTCCATACTAAACCAACATTTATAAAATGGTAGAAATTAGAGTGATATATAGTCTAGAGAGGGAAACAAATACGACATCAAAAGCTAAATAACGTCCAGCAATGAAACCAATATGATTCACTGAACCTTGAAAGGTTCCTCAGTCAGTATAAACACAAGTTGATTTTTCTTTCTCATTCAAAAGGCGATAAGAATAAGTAGTTTAACTGATAAAAGTAGTCTGAAGAGGATTTGTTATTTGTAATGAACACTAATAAAAGAGTTGGATATTTTTAATGAACATATATGTTCATATTTTGGTAGATTGTCGGTTCTGGTTTGTTTCTATAACTGGGCTCATATCTCTCAAATCTATGTAACTTTGCAACTTAATAGCAGAATTGTTTTATAGATTAGGATGTGTTCCTCCCTGCGATAATTGAAGCGAAACTAATTTAGTGGACAGTGCACACTTTGCTTCATTAAGATTTAGTCGATTGCTAGCTGCTACTTATTGGTGTTTATAAGTGATGTTATAGAAGTTTCAATTAATCATTTAGACTATTTCTATCAATGTCAAGCTATTGAAATATAGAGATCAGTTAGTTCTGCGTTAATGCAGTTATGTGATAAGATAAAGTTCTTACGATATGTTACGCTCGTAAACAAGCTTCATTATTTCAGTAACTTACCTCTTTTTGTACAGGTAATGTAGGGTAACAATGTAATCCACAGTCTTAAATTATGTTTGCACTTGGTTTATATTTACCTTACCTCTTTTTGTACAGGTAATGTAGGGTCTTGCAAAATCCATAGCATGGGATGGTATGGATGAACAACATTGTTGTTGTGCTGCCAATGGATGAACAACGTGCCATTGCATTTGGTCTGATGAAAATTGACGAAGAAGGGCGCATTATTGAATTTGTTGAAAAAGCAATTGCTGGAATTTGCGGATCAGAGGTTGTGACTGATCTGAATTGATGCACGTGCTGTAATGAATTGTGAATGATCTAAATTTCTGCTGTAATGAATTGTAAATATCGTTGCTGTAATGAATTGCTCGAATTTGCTGATCAGAGGTTGTAAATGCTGTTTTTAAATTTAATAAAAAGTCTTATTAAATTTAGTTACCTGATGTAAGAATTGATGCACGTGCTGAATTATACTTACCTATAAGATGTAATAAAAAGTCATTTGATAGCAAAAAAAAATTTGATTTTTTTTACTAGCTACGGCTTAAAACCGTGGCTAAAATTTTAGCAACGATTTTAAGCCGTGGCTAAATCATCTACCGTCCTGAACATAAAACCGTTGCTAAAATTTTAGCCACGGTTTATAGCCGTTACGGATGATTTCACGAGGCCTCTACAGCCCACGGTTCTAAGCCGTGCCAAAAGGTTACCCCCACGGTTTAAAACCGTTGCTAATGGCCATTTTTGGTGTAGTGTATCACTACACCAAATTGACACTTTTGCAACAACTCTCAAAACAATATCACTTTTGAGATGTTACAATCTACCAAACAATTTCAAATCAAAACTAAATTTAGTCAAAAAAATGAAAAAACAGTAACAAAAAAAAATGATACAATAAGTTGAATTACCATGAATAGTATCACTTTTATAACCATACTCTTCATGGTGATACTATTATTGTATCATTTTCTTTGTAAAAATGTGTAAAGTTGTTAGGTGAATTGTTACACTTCAAAAGATATATTATTTTGGGGGTTGTTACTAAAATGTCAATATGGTGTAGTGTATCACATCAGACGTGATAAGCACGTGAATGATAGTTTCGTCATCCAAAATAGGTAGAATAATGGCACATGAGGTGTTTGCCAGTCAAAGCACATTGACTGTTAGTTTTAGGGGGAAAGTGCAAATAACCCTATTATTTTTTGGTTTGGTGTGAACTTGGGAAGCAAGTAATTTGATTGTTGACTTTATACTAAACTATGGGTATTCTCACTTCTATAAGTTCTACTCGGAGCTGATTGAGCTAACCAGATAAGACTGATCTGGTGCTAATATGTCTAAGCATTCAACATCTAAAGTTGCTACTGACGACAATCTCTTATGAAAGATCCTCTTCTGTGTCTTCCTGTAAGGTATCTTCTTTCATTCAAGTCTGTTTCTAAACGGTGGCTCTCTCATCTCTGATCCTTATTTCACTCGTAGCTACTACCTGCGAATGCGCCCCACATTGTCAGGAATTATCCTTGATGAATACTATCCAGAATACGAGTTCATTTTGTTCAATGAAAACATCAGGGAAGCTCCGTTAACATTTATCAATTTTGATGATTACCCTGAGTCTGTTAGAATCCAACATGCTTGTAATGGTTTTGGCAGACCTTCAGAGCTAGAGGCAGGAACTGTTTGGCTTATCATATGATCTACAATCCCTCCATCAGGCTATATGCCACCCTTTCTCAACCTCGTGTCGTGGCTAGCAACATTAGTAGTTGCAGTCTTAGCTTGGCTTTTTGATCCCATCAAGTCGCCCCAGTATAAAAGTAGTCTTTGTCGGTAAAAGTTTAGCTTCTTATTCTGAATATCAGATAGAGATCTACTCTTCTGAGATGTATTCTTAAAGGCTCAGTGGATATACTTTCACTGCACATGTTTCGCTGATTTCCCGATGCGGAGTATACTGGAATGAATCAAACCATCGATATTGTATATGAGAGCAGCATTCAGCAAGACCTGGCTGGAAATATTCCTTGAGCATCTTGAACACATTATCTATTAGACTATAAGAAATGATCTTAAGGTGTATACAGTTGTCAATTCATCAAGGTTTTTTTTTTTTTTTTTTTTGTTAAATTGATCAAGATTGATATGGTATTTAACATTCCATTTAGAGTAATCACTCTCCATTTCAAGGAAGTTGAGTTGGATTCAAGAGGAGATCTTGTGCAGTGAAATCAGCCTTGTTTATTACTTGTTTCTTGTGCCTATCATCATACACTTATTTCTCAAGTTCTCATTACTCTCTTGTTTAATTTCTATCACCATAACTTCTTCTTTTATTTAAATTCTAAGCTATATGCCCTTGAATTCATCACCGAGCATTGTGGATGTGATCGCTGACGTCGCAGTTCATTACGAGTTTAATAAGTTATTGGCTCTTTGTAGAATTTAATGTTAAAGTCTTTTGGTTGATTGAAAAATTGTTTTATTTTCAGAAATGAGAGCAATATTAATGGAGTCGAGGAGAGTGACAACGATGAGAACCACTAGAAAAGATATTATTGTTTGAAGAAAGTACACAACTTCTAAGTCTCTTGGCTATTCAACCAAATTGTAGGTGTTGTTTAGCATGCGTATGCCGAAGAACTTTTGAATTCCAATATGACAAAATTAATATTTACTTGATTTTTAGAAATTTTTATTGAATTTTAATTGATACGAAGTTTGTAGGATTGTTAGTGGAGCTTAAAGATTATTTTGATGATTGTATTGTTAGACTTAATTTTTAAAGATTGGTTCTATGTCAGATTTGGTTAATTTTTGCATAAGATTGTTGATAAAATATCCAATGTTGATCAAAGAGAAGTCGAACAATTTGGCAACAAAAACTTAAAGTATTTTAACATGTTTGTAAACAAATTTTTTTTGGGTATAAAACCAACAATTTTTCGTGGCATTAAACTATTTTTGACGAAAAATATGTTGGTATTCATTAAATTTTCCTACGAAACTTTCTTGGAAAATGTTAATAGTTGTATATCCTAAGCCTTTTCCAATGATCATTTCATGGTTAAATATTTTATGCATTTAGCAAGGAATAGTTTTTCCTTGGTGAAGGTATAATGTTTTGCTACAAAAATTGTGTTTCCTTGGTATATATGCTTATGTATTTATCAACAAATTTTTTCTTTTCTTGGTATAGGTAAATACCTCTTCCCACATAAATTACCCTTAGATTTACAAACCCTTCCTTGCAACAAAATAAGTCATTCGTAAAGATGTTTGATTTTTACCAACAAATTTCCTGGGTAATTGTTAACGGTACCTATGACAACTTTCGTTAATATACATGCATTTTACCAACGAAAATGTTCTATGATAAAGGTAGTTTACCTTTGCCAACAACAATTTTCCTTGATGATTCTAAGTTTTTTTGAGAAAAAATTATAAGTAAATAAAATAGTTCTTGCAACAAACAATTTGTTGGTAACAATATTAGATTTTTACCAACGAATTTCCTTGGTACTTGTTAGTATTACAACAGAATATTTCCTTGACTTAACATCCCTTTTACTAACAAAAAGTTGTAATTCTATGGTAAAAACCTTTAGCTATGGGGATGCCTCCAGGAACCCAATAAAATTTTTCTCTCCTCGTTAAAAGTATTTTTTAACCAAATTTTGAGTTTTGTCAAGGAAATTTTTTCTTGAAAAATGCCTTAATTGTTGTAGTGTAATAACTTCCTCATCCTTAATTCAAAACATCATTTTGGGCCAGGCAAGGTTCCTGAATTTGTAAGATGATGGGGATTTAACTAACCTAAATTAACAGGTTAATTTAACCCACTTGTAATACCGCAAGTGCACGGTGCCTAACTGGTAGACAACGGCAAGTACGGGTCGATCCCACGAAGAAGGTGAATGCAATTAAAATTTTAAGAAATTATCTAAACTAATTAAAATGGAAAATAGGGGTTACAGTGTTTTAAAAGAAAACTAAATTAAAGATAATAAAACAAAATAAAATGATAAGATGGATGGAATGGATTTTGTGCGGTTTGGATTCACCGATGAGCTAACAAAAATATATTTAAATCTAAATTACTGAGATATTAAACGAGAAGCTTTAGGGATGAGAATCCCTTGCTTACACCGAAGATGTGATCATTAAATCTTCAATTCCAATTATGTCAAGTTTCTTTTAAACATTAACAATTTATCTCAAGCAAGTGAACTTTCACCAAGCATTAAATGTCTTTTTAGGGCACACTTAATCAAAGTTCAAGTTTAAAACTTTTTAGAAAATGCTTTGAATATTAATCAAAGGTAAATCTAACTACCAAACATATCAATTTTTAATTGAACATGAAAGGTGAAAACAGTTAATCAATATTCAGAAATAAATTGTTGTTAAACAATAAAACCTTAATTCAGTAAAATAAATTTAAAATAATTGATGGTGGCACTCAGCAAATCAAGGTGTGGGTGTGCACGAATCCCGAGGAAATGACCAAAATTGCTCTGTGGTGGTACAGAGCAATTCTGTGGGTGGAAATATCCAGAAAAATCAATTTAAACCAATTTCCGCCCTGCTACAGTGCGCTACAGCGCCGATCGTCTTCTCCAGCGAGAACCGTCGCTGTGACGGCCTGGTTCTCGCTCCTCGCGGGCTTCCCGACTGCCAAATGAATGCTAGAACCTGCAAAGACGAGCAAGGGTGAAGAAAATCCCGAAAAATAGCAAAAACAGACAGCGATAAGTCGGGAGGAAAACTCCCTGTTTTCAGCCGGCTGTCGCGGCTATTCCGCGGCGTGCCTTGCTCCTTGCGTCTTCCCTCGACTCCTATTGATCCTAGATCCTGCAAATACGAGCAAACAGTGAGAATAAACTAAGAAAATAGCAACAAAAACCGAAGAGAAATCGGGAAGAGATTCCCTGTTTTCGCTCCCTGTTTCAGCCGGCTGTGAGCTCCGCCGCAAGGTGGTGGTTGCGGTGTTTGGTCGGGTCGTGATGGCGGTCGTGAGAGAATGAACTCGAGACAAAAAGAGGCCGAGAGAGGGGAGGAAAACACGTTGTCGCGACGTGAACCGAGTCGCGGTGCGGCTCTGTTCCGCGGCTAGGATGGCGCTCTGTCGCGGCTGGTTCGTGGCCTGTTGTGGTGGTGGAACTCGTGCAAAGGTGGTGGTGGTTGTGTGGACAGGGGAGAGGAGCAGAGGGTTGTGGCGATGGAAGAGTTGAACGCTAAACAGGGTTGTCACCCCCTGTTTCGCGGTGGTGGCGCGAGAACGGTGGCGGAATTGGTGGTGGTAATCGGTAGTGACGGTGGTGGCTTTGGTGGTAATCACCTTGAGAGGAGGAAGAGGGTTTGATCTCTCCTTCCAATCTGTTCCCTTCTCTTCCTCCCTCCTCTCATTGCTATCCTCTTCATTGGTTTTTAAGCACCCACATGAATAGAGGATGGATGTTGGAGAATATGGCATGTGGTGGATGTTAGTGGGTGGAGAATATGGAATGATGTGGTGGTTGTGTAGTGGGTGGAGAATATATTTAGTGGGTGGAGAATATATTTAGTGGGTGGAGAATATGGAATGATTTGGAAGAATATGGGTTGATTGGGTTTGGGCTTAGGGTTTATGGATTAGGGTTTGGTTTATGTTTTCTCTCTCTACTTTGTACCACCAAGTGCAATTCCTTACAAAGTCGCCTTAATATAATTTCATCGTTTACGCTCAAATTCCTACAAAGATATGAAAACGAAATAATTACTATAAAATATAATAATCGAAACACTAACATGTATAAATTAAGGGGTATATTATGTAATAATTACATGACTATCAAATACCCCCAAACCTATATTTTGCTAGTCCTCGAGCAAAACAATAAAAAAAAGAAAATTCTAACTCACTTTCGCAGGAATCATCGGTTGCACTTACCTTAAACGTGCAACAAGGCTTTAAACCCCTAGATTACCTCTAGTGGACGAGTTATAGTCTCGTGAGGGTTTCCAGAAATGTTACCCACAAACATTACTGACTCAATCAAAACTTGGTCAAACAGTGTTTATTTTAAAACTTCAAGAAATGCAAGAAACCAACCGTGTCATTTTAGTGTACCAACAAATCTCCAAATAATTTAATATTCTCCAAAGGTTAGAAAAATTTCATAATCATCCTCAACTCAATGTGTGTGTGTGGATAGCACTGTCAACATAACTTTTCATTTCAGAGTAAAATAATGACTAAATCTCCTATAGAAAGTTTGTTTTGACTTCAAACCTCTCATGTCACTCACAATAAAAGCACTCAGAGATTTGGTATTTCACTCAGTTTATATGTGAGGAAAAGAGTAAATAATGGAAAACAATCATCTCACATATAGTAATATGAAAAACGGACTTTTCAAGAATGGAATGAACATGATCTCATGGACAAGAATATCAATTACTTTTGGGAATGTTGAATCAAACACCATAGGTCTTGGTTATTAAATCTCCACATCTACTAAACCAACCTTTTCCTAAGATCAACTAGGACTTTGTTGGGTTGTAATGGGGCTTGGTTTAAGGAATGTCAAAGGATTCTAACAAAAATTTCTAGGAATGTATACACCCATTTAACAAACAATTAGGGTTGTCAAGAATAAATCAATGTTGCGCACCATCAATTTTTTTCTTCATTCTCACATCTTTATCCTCATTCACATTTTCTTCTGCTTTCTTTTCTTTCTTTTTCTTTTTCTTTTTCTTTCTTTCTTTCTTTTCTTTCTTCCATAGAGGATTTATGAAATATCTCATATTTTGCTCTTTCATGCCCTTTTTACACCAAGTATATCCATCAGTACACATTCCCAGAAAAATTGGGTAAAAGTTAATGGGTTAACAAATAAAAGGTTAATCTATGGCTCAAAAGGCTACAAAAGTTAATGTTATGGGTAAGTTAAAAGGCTAGTTAATGGTCTAAAAAAATGCCTAGATCATTTCCTAAGTTCGGGTCAGTATTATGACATCTCAATTGAATAAGCCAAGAAGTTCTAGTGTAATAATTCAATTTTTATGTCATTCCCAAAGCCATTGATAAGAAAAATGAGAATAATGAGATCATCAACGAGATAATACGGACTCAAGAAAAATCAGAGCTTATGTATAACCCTCAGAAAAATAGAAAGGCTCAAAGCTTTCAGGGTTAAGTCTCCACTATTATTCTAAGGTTTTCTAGTATATATTTCACTCATCAACTTCAAGTATGCTAACATGGCTCATGGTGCAAAGATAATCGAGTTGAAAAAATCTTATGAACTAGATCTAACTTAAGGATTATACTAAACTTTCAGTCTTTATCGATATACCAATATGTCAAGTTGGCTTGCATTTTCTTGAGCATAAAACATTTAAAATCCATTTTCTCAAAAGACCAAATTTTCTTGACAGAAAAGCAATTTTTTTTTTTTTTTTAAAGAATAAGAAAAGAAAACCTACGTAAAAATGAAAATTCACCGACTCATGAACCTACCCCAACCTATCCAAACATTGTCCTCAATGTTTAACAAAATAATTCTTGCCAAATGAATGAAATAAGTACATGAGAGGAGGTTAGAACAGTATTACCGCGGTGAAGATTTTACCAATTTCCAAGAAGTCATCCATCAATGAGGCTCATAAACATAAGATCATGGAGTTTTCATGAGAAATCGATAAATGCAGACTCGACAACTAACAAAGAAACTAAAAAGGAAAAGTCAAGATGTAAGTCAAAACTGTTGTGGAGGCTAACGAGTATGAGTGAAACACAACTAAATAGGTATTCGAAAATCAATCCAGACTACAGCAAAGACACACAACTAAAGCTAAGGGCTGCCTCCTAGGAGCGCTTGGTTTTACGGTCATCAGCCCGGACAATATTCTTCCTAAAAAAGATGTATCAAAAAGTGTAGAGGAAGAATATGACAAATACGTAGTTCATGGTCCGTATATCAAACAACCTGACAGTTGAGGATAGTCCACCCAAATATAGCCAATCACATGGGGCACGCAATCAAATAGGAATCCCAAAAGTGACCAGTAGTCATAATTAGAGGATTTTTGCGTGCTCCAAAAAGGGAACATCCTATGTATGGTTCAAATAAAAGATTGGATAATTTTCAACATCAGGATGGTGAAAACTGAAATCCTCATTACAAAACAAGGGATCGGTGATAGTAGCCTTAGTAAATGGGAATGTGATGCAAGTAGATGAGACGATGGATATATCAGGTGGTACAGGCTCATCACATGAATCACATAGAGATGTTGGTCTAGACAACTCATCACCTGAAAATGCATACCTGAGGGTGTCAGGTAATTGTTTAAGGTTAAGCTCAGGTGGCTCAACTGATGGGCTAGTTTTGACTCACTGAGTGGAAGAGGCTTCACTTTAGACTGCCATTTATAACTAGGATCCACAATGGGGACTGAGTCAAGCAAATCATTGACTTCCCTAATGGAATCATCAACATCAAAGTCTAAACTAAATTGAGTCAACAAGCCTCTAAACAGTCAAGAGGAGACTCTAAAGAATGGTCACAGGTTGATTCGATGCATGAGTCACTAGAGAGCATGAGTCAACATGGGAAGGAGATGTTTGTAGTGTCTCATAATTGACAGGTTCATCAATAAATGAGTCACTAGGGATTTATCTGACTCTATCTCAGGAAGTGACTCAACTATCTGACTCACAGTCATCTCAAGTTTCCGGATAGCTTGAGAGTTTTGTTGAAAATAGTTGTCAAATCTGTGATAGCCTGAAAATTTTGCTCAAGCATTTCCCCTGTTCGCTGTATAAAATGTTCATTATAGCCTCTAACTCATTATCAGTAATGAAAGCTTGAGGAGTCTGAGGAGTGTCTAGAGGGCTTTCATGGTACTGACCATAGCCCATGAGAAGTCAGAATGATAAGCTAGACCTTGGTAATAATCTAAATATGGATCATACTCAGGTTGTCGCATGTCATAAAATGAATTGACTTGCTCGGAAAAATAGGCTGGATAATCCCTTGTGTTCATTTTTTTTTTTTTTTTTATTTTAAATCACTAACTCTAAACAAAATATGCACAGACTCACACGCAATCAACAACCAATAAATGCACAAGAAACATGCCTCCCTAAGCAATAAACGTTTTTGAGATCAATTATCTTTTTATCTTTGGGGGACAATTATTTCTTATGTAATCTTTATGACACAACAATGGGTGCTACAAGTTGATCCTAAGAGTGTACACTTTACACCGCAAAGTTCAAAATCAGTAGGCTAGAGTTTTGTTTCACAAGAAACCGGATTATCGACAAGAGAAGGAGGTC